>JAQGBX010005681.1:0-13366 GCA_034698745.1 Megaphyllum sjaelandicum
GAAAACGCGTCACTTTTCGCGCGTTTTTATAAAATCTTGCAACGGACAGCGCCACCTGTTGACAAAAGGCGCGTTCTTATCACTTTTCCGCTCCCCCTTAACCCTCCGCAGATGAAATGCGCGCTTCCACGTGGAACCATCCAAGGTGTACCGAAGGTCGGAACGGGGAAATTCCCTAAGTTTTCCCGCTCAACGCAAATAATAGGAGCCACCATAAATTACATCTGCGTAACCAATATTGTGCTTCAAATTCAAGTTTTATTTTAAATCAAAATTTCAAGCATGGCAATATTTGCGACAGATGTCGAAGAGTTACAATGAGACAAAATTAAAAGTGCAAGTATTTATTTCCGTTTGTTTGTTTTTGTCTTGGACGCCATTTATGAGACATCCTTTACCATAAATGCCATTTCCTTAACCCCGCTGAGGCTACCAAGGTTACCGTCTTGGTACTTAGTTTACCACATCCTCTCGTTCGGTCCGGTTCGTCTTTCTCTGGAGCTTAAAATCCTTTGTGACAGATATTGAAGGATTTGGACCACTTTAGCAGTTTTCTGGTAAGTTTTAATTACTCTGATAATGCTATAATAACAGGGTAAACCCAGAACTAGCTAGAAACCTGGAAAAGTCAGGGAACTTGAAAATATCTGTAAAAGTCAGGGAACTTGAAATTACATATTCCTATCTTCAAGTCAGGGTTCCCCCAGATCTGGAAAACCTGAAAAAGTCAGGTACGAATAGTTTATTTTGAAAAAGTCAAGGAAATTCAGCGCGGTCACGTCGATCCAAATTTAATACTTTTACAAGGTATTATAGCTCAGGGCCCATTTTCCGAGTTGAAATTTGCAAAAAATTTCCACATTTTCGGAGTACAGATTTGCGAAATGTTCCACGTTTTTCATGTACAAATTTACACAATTGTCCACGCGTTTTCCAAGTTAAATTTGCAAAATTGTCCACGTTTTAAGAGTACAAATTTGAACATTTTTCCACGTTTCTTAGTCCAAATTTGAAAAATTTTCCACGTTTTTCGAGTACAAATTAGCAAATTAGTTGTGACTTATAAAGTTTTTCTTAGGCAATTTTTGTAAAATTAAGAAAATTTCCTATGTTAATTTTAAAAAAAAATTAATATTTGTCTTGTGTCGAATTTGCCCAATCGTGAATAACGCTGGTATGTTTCAATTTCGACATTTTCATTGATCAGGGTATTTTTTTTTAAAAAATATTTTTTTTTTACCCAACGTGGAATATAAAGATTATTCATTGAATGATTCAATTTTCAGGAGACATTTTTGAATTCGAAGCGTTCGAGTTTTTTTTATACTTGGCGGAGAAATAGCGAAGGTATAAGTTTACAAACTTTCATCATTATCAGTAAAATTATTCTTGTTCTCATGCTCAAGTTTTGTTGTCAATTTGTAGTTTCAGGTGTATTCTCCGAGTTAATTCTTTACTCAGCTGAGTAGAAGGTGAGCGTAAATTTCATAAATATTTTTATTGTAGCGATTTATTTTCTATAAACAGGGTTCCCCCAGACCTGGAAAAGTCAGGGAACTTTAAAATAACCTGGAAAAGTCAGGGAAGAATGACTTAATTTGATAACGCCAGGGAAATTTGCAAAATTTTCCGCGTTTTCTGAGGACAAATTTTTAAAATTTCCCAAGTTTTTCGAGGGAAAATTTAAAAAATTTGCCATGTTTTCCGATTACGAAATTGTAAATTTCTCCCCGTTTTTCAAGGACAATTTTGCAAAACTTTTAGAAAATGTTTTTTTTTTAATTTTTAACATTTTTCTATGTCATTTTTTGACATTATCATTGGTCTGGGAAATTTTTTTCAAAACCTGGAAAAGTCAGGGAAGTTGAAAATGAAATTTCTGGGGGAACCCTGATAAAGGTATCGGCTATTTGTTGTAGAAAATAATTGGTTTAGTAGCTTTCATGTTCACAATTCTGAGATGTAATAGAAAAATTAATGGAATTTATTTGCATTGGAGTTATAAAAAAAAAACAATTTGGAATACAATTTTATCAAGTGTTTCGTATTTCTTCATATTGTTATTTGTATTATAAATTGCTGAAAATATCCATCTAAACAAAAGTTAACAGCCCATAAACGTAAAATAATTGTTTGTGCACTAAAACTATATATGGAATTTAGAGATGAACGTGAGATTATGTTAGACTTTTTGTGATATATCAGGTGGAAATCCACTAGATCCTACAGTTCTTACACGTATAAATAATTGCGATAGAAAAACCCTTATTTATTGTTAAATTTCATAATTTTAAATGGATTTACTTGTAACATAGTGATTATTTAATACGATTACTCAAACAGGCTTTGCTAATCATGCTGGGAAGAATGAATTATTTGTAAAAAAGCGTATTATTCAGCGTATTAATGTAGTCAACATCCGAAATTAATGCTTCTACGCGTTTAGATTTGGAGCCCATTTACAAACTTTTTTTTAAAAAAAAAATTTGAGGACAAATTTGCAAAATTTAGACAATTGCACGTTTACTGAGCACAAACTTTGCAAAATTGTCAACTCTTTTCGAGTATAATAATAGAAAACAGTTTAAAATTTTGAAAAGTTGTTCGCCGAAAACGTGAAAACTCAAAAGTCTGGAGTGGAAAATTTTGCAAATTTGAACTAAACATTTTTCAAACAGTTTGCAAATGGGTTCCAGCTAACCACGTAATAGCATCATCGTAAAATTTTCAACAGATTCTGAGGGCAAATTTCTAAAATTCCCCACCTTTTCAGAGAACAAATTTTTAAACATTTCAGAATTTTGATGCTAATTTTTAAAAATTGCGTTGCAAAACACGATTTGCTAAATCGTGGATAACATTTGCATTCATCTATGTCAATTTTGTCTTTAAGCAGGGAAATTTGTTTAAAAATCTTGTAAAGTTGAATATGAAATTTCTGATGGAACTCTGAAAATCGAGACTTTTGTGACTCGTACCCTAATCAGATTCTATAACGTAAACCACATGTAGCTAACTTTGGCATGAATGCAATTTAGCTTGAATGCGGGTTACTGAAAACATCTGTTAAAAACAGGGTCAATTTATGATTGTTGATCTGGTCGTGTATTTTGCTGGAAAAGTCAGGAAACTTGAAAATAAATGTCTGGGACGCCAGGAAATAATCAGGGGAGAATGACTTATTTAAAAAAAAGTCAAGGAAATTAGACGTAATAATGTCACAGTTCAAAATGAATACTTCTACAGTATTAGCGCATGGCACATTAGCAAAATTTTAAACAGTTTCTGAAAACAAATTTGCACACTTTTAGAAAATTACCATGCAAGGACACAAGTGTAAAACACTAAACTTGCAACATTTTCAACAATTTACGAGGACATACTGTGCATGTGTCTACAAAATTTTGAACCTATACCGGCCGATGATAAATTTGTAATATTTTCAGCAGTTTTCAAAGACTGCAAAATTGTACAAGTTTTCAGAGTACAAATTGCAAAATTGTCTACCGTTTCAAATTATTCTGATGACAAACTTGACAATTGTTCAGCAGTTTCATACTATTCCGAAGAAAAACTTGAAAAATTTTCTCAACTTTTTTCGAGTACAGATTTGTACGATTTGGGCCCTTCTGACCCTTCAGTTTAGTAGATTACTATTTACCTAAAATAGTTTGACCACCATTCAAGTTTAACCTACACCAATGTTAAATTTTATGCATCATGTAATGCATTACAAATTTACTGTATTTAGTCGAAAGTTATAATTAATTATCTGGTAATTTACAGAATCATATTACATGTAGCTGTATTTTTATAAATGCATTTTAAAATTAATTTCAGTGATAATTTTCAAGCGATGCTAGCGATTTATATGTACATGTACTTAAAATGCATCTCATGGAACAAAATCGAAGCTAATTGTTTACAGAGTGCACCAACTTTCAGATTTCTATGAGTAATTATTACAAGTAAAGATTTAATATTTCCGATTTGTGCATTTTTATAGATAACAAAAGAATTAACTTGAAATGGTGAATTTGGCGCTGAATTTTGAATTTTGATATTTTGTCCCATTTTATGATGGGACAAAATATCAATTTTATTTCAATATGCGGAAGTACGACGAGAATCTATTGTAGTTTTAGAAGGTTCACAATGTTGTTGTTAAACAGGTGCTAAAACTACATGTAAAACTTACCAATTGCACTTCGTATGATTCTGTCAATATTATCATTATAGAAGGAACCCAACAAATATTGAAAAATGGCAAGGAAACTTGTTCGTCAATCTTTGGATTGTGATGTTGCCTTAGGAGACTTATACAACGTCCACACAGATTGTCTTTCTGATGAAAGCTGTTTTGAGTCGACACTACCCACAATAATTCAGATGCACGAAGACAATGCGTTCGACTTCCGCCACATCAATTCTTATGATATTGCTGATATATTATCCATGCTTGGAGTGGAAGGAGAGCAGCAGCTTAGTATCATAAGTGGACTTTGTGATCCAGAAGGTCTTGGATCATACCTAATTTGCGAGGCACAAGCAACTAATTGTCGAAAAGCAACAGCAGGCATACTTTTGACGATGAAGACCCAGACTGAGAAGGTTTGCATCAATGACGAATTGAAGGAAAGCTTTTCCAAGTCTGTTCCAAAGAATGGCCACGAGCCACATGTTATCGAAGAGGTTACATACGGTGTGCACACCTTTGTCTCCCTGGAAAGCAAGGATTCTGGCACCAGTTTGAAAGACATTAATGACAATCTGAAAAAGATGATGAAAATTGTTGAAGACAGTTTTAATGGGCAGCCTTTAACAGACCAACAAATTGTAGAACCACGTTTTAACCAAATGTTCAAAATGAGCATATTTTCAGACCTTTTATCTAGCTCGGGCATGCAAGTGGATTCTTTTCAACTAGCCTTAGATTATGTCAAAAATATCCCCAATCTGGTTAAGGAGGTCAATGGCGGAAAAGGGGTGCCATTGAGCTTTTCGATAAGCCCCATTTTAGAAATTTGTAAAAATGATATAGGGGATAAGCAGTTGATAATGATTCCTGATGAAGTCATCATTCCGATTAAAAAATGCTTCAACGATATCATAAAAATCCGACAGAAGATTAGTGAAACTTTCAATGTTTTGAACAAACATGAATTTTGCGTGAGTGAAGAGGACATCAATAGCATTTCTACTGCTAAAACCCGTTCCAAGACCAACTTCAAAAAATTTCAACAAGACCTTGTTGAGGTGCTAAGAAAAGTTAGATCTGGGACTATGCCGTCATCGTCACTGCAAGATTTAGCACTGAAAACTGAAGAGAGGCCATATTCAGTCAAGCAAGTTGAACTCATTCTCCAAGGTTTGAATGGCACTATAAAAAAGTTAAAGTTGTTTGAAACGTTGTTGGCCAAGGGTGTCCGGTATGTGGGCAAGGGAGACTCGTTAAATGAAGTGATTGAAGACATCAAGGCTGAGGACGTGTATGTTCTACACTACAACACAAGAGCTATGAATAATAGAAAAGCTCAATGGAGAGCCACGAAAAAGGCGTTTATTGGCTACGCAAATGATCCCAACAAAGTTTGTGTACTGTCAGATAACGATTTCAGCAATGATACCAAAAAAGGAGATGGCATTTTAATAATTCACTATAGCAATGGACAAATAGTTGACAGCGATGATTCCGAAGACGAGGCTAGTGAAGTTGACAAGGATATCTCTGATGAAGAGTTGAATGAACTGGTTTGTGCAAGTATGGTTAAAGCTGATTGTGTTAGCAAAGATGATAAAGTTACAAATCACCTAGTTGTTGACAGTGATGCTTCTGATGAAGCCAAGGGCATTAGCGATGAGCTATGCTATGTCGAGAGCTTAGAAGTGAAACCCACAGTATCAAATCCAAGGAAGAAGGCGTATTTAAGGTTGCAATGTCCTGGTGCAACCTCGCCTTCAATGGGAAATTCGCCATGCTGTGGTGGCATAAAAACCTGGCACTGCAAAAAATGTCTTGAGACTGTATTCTATGGCTTCGATGAAAGGTTTTACTGCACATGTGGCAGTGCCACTTGTTATTCCTATCGATTTTTGTGCAGTGATGAGGTTCATGGTGAAGGGTTCATGAAAGCACCATCTTCCAAGTCGGGAGGAGTCACCAAATTTATTCGTCTGTTAAATAACTTAGAGCCTTTGAAAGAACTCAATATTCTTATCATGGGTGAGACTGGGGTTGGAAAGTCAACATGGATCAACAGCTTTGTCAATTACCTTACATTCGAAACCATGGAGGAGGCCGAAAAACTTGGACCAAAGTACTTGATCGGCTCTTCCTTTGTGATGACTGACGAAGACTATCAGCCAATAGAGATCAACATGGGGCCGGCAGAGAATGACAACAATACTAAAGGACAATCCGTGACGCAGATGCCAAGTTCTTACATCTTTACTGCTGGCGAATTGCTGGTACGTTTGGTAGACACGCCTGGCGTAGGAGACACCAGGGGTATAGACCAAGACAAAATTAACTTCCAGAACGTTTTATCCCATCTCTCCCATCTGGAGGAGCTCCACGGAATTTGCATTCTTCTGAAGTCCAACAGCGCACGACTGACCATAACTTTTCAGTTTTGCATCAAGTAATTATTGACCCATCTGCATAAGGACGCCTGTAAAAACATAGTCTTCGTGTTCACAAATGCCCGAGAAACATTCTACAGACCAGGGGACACTTTTGCTACACTCAGAAACCTCTTGCGGGAGAATAAGGATATTGTTATTCCACTGGGAAAAGAGACGCTTTTCTGTATGGACAACGAGTCCATGAGGTTTCTGGCGGCCATTAATCAGGGAATGGTGTTCAACACCGAGGACCGGGAAAATTATTCCAATAGCTGGAGGAAGGCGGTAGCTGAAAACGAAAGGCTTGTTCAGCACATCCTTGCACTCCGTGCCCACTCCACGAGGCAGACCATATCTCTCAATGAAGCAAGGCGCTTGATTCTGGGACTGACGGAACCATTAGCTCACATCAGCCAAAATATCCAAAATAATATTATCCTGGCCCAAAACCGCAGTGATGAGATAAACGACAGGGTTGCCAGGAGTGAGGATTTAAAAGGGAAGTTAAACATCCCGGTAATGGACATAATAGCCAAGGAATTGCCTTACCCAAGAACTGTATGCACAAGCAGTAACTGTGTAGAATCAAGAGTTGTTGAAGGTGTCACCAAAGTGCACTACAAAACATGGTGCCATGAGCATTGCTACCTTGATAACGTGCAGGTCCAAACATACCCTTGCCCAGAGCTGCAGCGTTGTGCTGCCATGGACGGTACCCTCAACTGCAAAGTCTGTAGCTGCTCTTGGAATGTGCACATGCATTTAACATATGAATCTATTGAGGTATCAAAGCAAACCACTGACAAGAATGTCGAAGAACTGCTGGAGAAGGAAGCTGATGCCATCAAAGCTGTGGAGCAATTTCTGGTCGAATTAAATCAGCGTATAAACAACTTGAAGGAGGAGCAAACAACCATCAACAGAGTCGCGTCCAAGTGTGGTACCTTCCTGAAGCAGAACGCTATTACTCCTTACAATGATTCTGTCGACGAATACATGCAGCAGTGCATCCGTATCCAGAAAGACCTTGTCTATGCAGGTGCTAGTGACAAGACCCTTAAGGGCCTAGAAAGGATGCTGGCGAATTACAGACAGGAAGTCAACATCTTGGAAATGTCTATGAAGGACGATGCTGCTGGCAACAAGATCAACCCGGACGACATTCCGAAGCTGATTGAAGATTTGTATGCGCTGCCTATCAATGGAAAGTCGTTGAAGTCTTTTGTGGATGTAGCAATGAGCGCGCAGCAGAACATGGTGGCTTACCAAGAAAAGTTTTATACAACGCCCTACCAGAAAAAGGAAAGTTTCTTGAAAAGAGCGTGGAACAAAATTAAGGGCAACTAAGTAAAATAGCACGCAGTAGCAAAAATTATTCCTTGAAAGTCCGCATTTTATTCCGTTTTGTTAATTACTAGTAAATCATTAAAAATATTACTAGATGTACACCGGTTATTCAACAATTTGTGATTGATCAAAGTAATTGATCCCAGAATTTTAAAATTTGATATATAGTCATGCACTTCAACTACAAATTTACACCTAAGGATTATGCTAGCTATGAGTTAACTGTTTTGTTTTTATGGATACATGTATGTCCAGCATTTTTTTTTGGAGAAATGCATAAGTTGTCATTTTTATAATTCTTCTGTTTTTGAATGAAAATCTTCCCATGCAATGTTTATTCCTCCTCCTTCCTATGCAGTGTATGTGACAATCTTACCCTATGTTTTTATTTTATTTTTTTTGTTAGCGTAAGCAATAGAAGTCGAGAAGATTTAAAGATACATAAAGTGTGAATGAAGTTTTTCTGCACTAGTTCGTACTAAAATTCTTTGAACAGTTTCAAAAAATGGCGCAAATTTGGAAATATCCTAAAAATTTGAGAAACTGCTGGTTAATGCAATGAAAACCAAATTGAATAAATAAAGAGGATACCAGAAAACAAAAAAAGTAAAACGCTTCAGATGATACGAGCTTTCAGAAACAATCAATCAAATTTAGTGATGTTCCTGGATATTTTTGTTAAAATTTTAAAATGCGTAGTCATATGATGGAAAGCTTGCTGTTTGAAAGTTGTTCAAAATGACTTTTTTTGCCAATGTTTTCCATATTTTTTATTTTAAATATTTAAATCCTTTTTGCATGTTTAAATTTTCGTTAGATTACCCTTAGATTTGATATATTTTCCATAAATTAACATACTTTTCATGCTATGCAAACTTTAAAATTTATTGACAAGAACGCCTGCAGTTTGCAGAACTCCGCAAAGCTTCCAGAAATTTGAATCTTAATTATATACTGTAAACTTCCGAGTTATTTCAAACAATTTTTCAAATCGAAGCTGACCTTGCAAACATTAAAATGAGAACGTAATTGGCATTAATTCATCTTTGGAAATATTCTTAGGATGTACGAATATCTCAGTTGTTACATTCATTCCAATTTTTCCAACTTGTTTGTTGAAACTGTTCATATGTATTTACGTGTTAATCTGCTAACATTTGGAAAGAAAATGTGTTTAGCTATGTATAATCTTTTTAACGGTATCGTTATCAGTATTTCTAAATCAGTAGTATACCAAAGACGTGCCTTATCAGATTTTTTTCATGCTTGAATTTAAATTTAGAAATGCTATTTTTCTTTTTATTTTTGTGTTTGAATTTCATTTAGAAGTGTCAAAACTACATTTTAGATTTGTATACTGTTATTGAATTGCTGAAACAATATTACTACTATATCTGTCTTATAATTGTCATTATTGCATACCGTACTTTGTTTGTATTTTCAACTTGTTCAATTTTTCAGTTTTTATAAATAAGGTTTGGAAATTGGAAACCTAATTACTTTAATACTTTTTTTTAGATTTTATATAAATAAAGTCTGGAAACCTAATTACGTTTATACTTTTTTCAACTAAAATAATTGCATTTTAAGATTAATTGCGAAAGGTAAATTTAAAGTACTTTTTGGACATTTTACTTCTCATTTCTCATTTTTTGCAAGTCATTCCAGTTTTGGTAAATTATGTTTTTTTATAAACAATTTATAGTTTTGCATAGATATATATATATATATATAATATTTAACTCATTTAAAACGTTCGGAAATCTAGGATGAGGAATACACAATATATTTATATATTTCATAAAACTTTGTTTCATTTCAACGACACGTCCAAAACGATGTCTAATTTTGGGAAGCCTGAGAAAAATTTGAAAAAATACTGTAAATACGGAATTAAGCGCTTATTTGCAAATTCCGGGGAACCCCTCCGGCGATTATTAAAGGCAGGCGGCTATTGCGGGCCCGGCGCTTAATTCCGTATTTACGGTAGCTTTAATTTGGTTGGACTGGTAAACATTTTTTTTTTGAAAATTTCAAATATGGGAAAAATCGAGACTTAATTCAAGAATAAGTTCTTTTAAAAATTGATTTTTTGATATTCAATTATGCAATATGAAGAGACCTTTATACAGAAGGCGATGGTTTTAAATCTAATTCAATATTGAGATAAAGTAGCTTATAGTCGTGTGTTTTTGAAGGTAATTTTTCATTCAAAAACTAAAGAAGCATACGAAGCTATTGAGTTAACTTGGCTTTTATACATATATTAGTCGTGAAAAGGTAATTACTAAACAATAAAGTGATTGGAATAATTTGAAAGGTCATCTATTTTTCGGGAAACAAAAATATTACAGGGTTCCCCCATACCGGGAAAAGTCAGGGAAGAATGGTTTATTTTGAAAATGTCAGGGAAATTAAACGCAGTCAGGACACATTTAGGAACATTTTTACATTTTCCCAGTACAAATTTACAAAATTTGCCAGTTTCTGTGTACAAATTTTCAAAATTTTCCACGTTTTCTGATGAGAAAATTGCATAATTTTTAGACGTTTATTGAGTGGAAATTTACAATAATTCTCCACGTTTTCCTAGGACAGAATTGCAACTTTGTCCACATTTTGCGAGGATGAAATTGCCAAATTTTCCACGTTTTTCGAGTACAAAATTGGAAATTTTTCCACGTTTACCGAAGACAAAATTGCAAAAATTGCAGACTTTACAAAATAGAAATTTGCAATACCGGGTAATTCTCCACGTTTTCCGAGTACAAATTTATTCAAGCAAATTTTTTTTTTTTTTTAATTTTCCTGTTTTAATTTTTAAAATTTCATTAGTAAATTTTGAAAAATATTTTACCGATATTTTGTCAATCTTGGAAAATGTGTCAATGTTTGACATTGCCATTGGTCAGGGAAAATGGTTTAAAACCTGGCAAAGTCAGAGAAATTGAAAATGAAATTTCTGGGGGAACCCTGTATTATTCACAAACATTTTTATGAAGGATATACATTAATTTGGTTGAAGGGAAGATTTGTTGAAACGGGCTGAATGTATGAGTTCTTTGTGGAAGATATTGATTGCCGTGTTTAATAAAATAAAATACATTTAAAGCTGGGTGCGACGAGGTCTTATGTGAAAGAGAATACTGGAGGTTTTTAACTGTTTAAAAATATTTTTTTTTCTTTGTAGAAATTCCAATTGAGAAACCATGGACATAATGAAGCTTCCAGCCCTGGGCAGAACAGCAGTTATTGGAGATTTATTTGACATGGGACAGGCCAGGTTTATAATAAACAGCGGACATGTTGCTGGGAAAATGCCACAGTCAGCCATTCGTTCAACTAGCAATTACCATGCATGGTCAAGATGTTTTGATAATGATTCACTGCGCGAGAAGTTTCGCATATTGAACATTCCTCAAGAGCTTCAACTACAATTCTTAAGTGGCTCATTATACATCAGAGGAAGTGGCAAGTTTATGTCCTCCGAAAAATCCAATGCCAAAGCAGTCTGTGTTGGGATGTGCCGCACAATAGTCACCAAAACCGAACATGTGGAGATGTCAGATCCTGAGTCACGGAATTGGCTGTTTCATGACTTTCAAAAAGACCGTATTTTGCCGAAAAATTATGTTGTTACAAAAGTGGAGTATGGTGGGAATCTGGTCGTCTCTCTTGAAGACAAAAATGAGGATGATCGAGATGCCGCTGAAGTTGCCAAGAAACTAAATGTACTCTTGGATCGTCTTTATTGTGCAGTCAGCTGTGGGGCTCCTTTGGACAACATACCGCAAAACCCGGATTTGTCAATGTTGGTATATTCGGATGTCGGGGAAAATGTCACTTCTTGCAAGACAATTCAAGAAATCCTTAAGCATATTAACGATGTAACCTCGTCAGTCCGATCCAGGTACGAGGAAGTGATGGTACCGATATCTTACGAAGTCGTTCGGATTTGGCAAATCAACCCATTATGTGAATGGCCATTACATGTCCGTAGCGTTGATCCTGGGACGGTCTCATTCTTGGTAGACATTTTTGAAGACATGTTGCTAACCAAGCAAAGATTAAACGACCTTTACCAACTGATGCTAAATTGGGAATTCTGTATACCCAGGAATGAAATTGAAAGTATTGCAATTGCAAAGTTGCAACTGATGACTGGGGAGCGCGAGCTTCGAAGACGACTGGCAAGGAAAATTGAAACAACTTCTGATAGGGAATTCTTGATGAATTTCAATTCGAGATCAATTAGAGGGGAATTTGAAGCAGATGTAAAACTGCTTAAGGAACTCCAAATAAAGATGTCGCATGTTCATTACAAGTACAGAGCTAAGATAAATCTTTTGGATATAATGCTGAAGAAAGGAGTGATCTATCGTGGTAAAAAAGCTTCCCTGGAATCAGTGATCAATAGCATTACTACTACAGACATCTACATTTTCAACTACAACTCCAAGGCGAGAGAAATGGAAAAGGACTGGTTGGATTGCTGGAGCGCTTTCATCAAATTGACCAGCAGACCGGTATCTTGCGCTCGTCAAGAGACTACGTTCGTGGTTTACGATACCGATTTCCATGAACATATCGACAAAAAGGCAGCGATAAGCCACCTAAGAAATGGGAAAGTCATCTCCAAGATAGATGGATTCTCAAAGTGGCAAAGCACATCATCATGGAGAAATGAAAGAGGGTCTGAAAACTATGGAGATCGCAATGTTTGCTCAGAAATAAATTTGGATGACCAAAGAAATAACACCAACTTCGATGCGCAGACCTCCATGAAGAAAAATAGCGACAACGGCTTCTTTGTAAAATGTGCCAAGATGGCATTTCATGCTATTGGGATTGGCACAAGCAATGCAAATAATAAGTGTGACCAACCAAATAAACAGATTTCGAGGAATAAAGAAATAAAAGAAGAGCAACCAAAAAGCCATGGCCTTGGGTTGCAAAATAAAACCGGATGTTTTATGAAATACAAAGGACAGGCAAGCTTGCCATTTAGCAATGTTAAAAAGGCTGAAGAAACTGAGTTGCAAGGTGAGCGGGTGAGCCATTCTTCTTTGAAAGACACAGCCATGAAATTAAGTGACATTTGTTCAAATTTCCACTATGAACAACATAGCAAAAGGCTCACAACTTCTTGCCAGGTCAGTGATAAATGTGTCAATAATGCACAAATTGAAATGTCCAACAATGAGATAGAAAAGAAGCATGACAAGAAGATGGGAAAGGAAAACACATCAACCAGTGAAGATCAACAAGACTGTTTTATAAGCAATCCCTTGCAAGATGATTCTCGACAACCAGAATTACATCAAAAGACTTTTGGAATGCAATCCAGCAGTGGTAAACAGATGCAGGTGAGAGGTTCAGCTTGCGAAGAAAAGTT
>JAQGBX010005682.1:0-13366 GCA_034698745.1 Megaphyllum sjaelandicum
AAATTTGGGACAAAATGTGACATAGGGGGTGGGGGGGTCTAAAAAACTTAAAAAATCGCGTGACATCATTTCTGGATGACCCCTTTCCTCGTGTAAAACAGTCTTTAAGAAATAATACAGAACAAAATAGGAGTATTCTGGCAGAAGTTTTGCGATTCGCACTTTTGATCTCACATTTGAAAAATGTCACGCTAATTGATTTAAAAAAATTATTCAACTGCTATTAAACCAGTTTTAAAATTTTTTGCATGCGTGACTCCATGACTGACTGCCAAGGTGCGATCCGTAAAAGCTTATCTGAGTACCCGAAGTAAGTCGATCCTTGCCCCTTTGCTGGTGTACATGTACTGTATAAGTTTGTAATTATTCTAAAAACTTTTCAGATATTAATCATATCACTTGTGCTAAGCTTGTTTTTCACCACTATCACTTACTGGGGGTTACAGTATACAGTCGAACCTACTGTAGTTAAGACAAATACAAATAGACGTCAAAATTTGTTCGTTTATACCGTAGAGTTCGTATAATCAGAAATCAGATAAAACATGATTTCAACAATAAGAACTAAAGTTTAATCGAAGTCGTGATGAGATCCTATACCCCGGTTAGGTACATGTATACTGTATATGAATGGAAAGGTGTTGCAACGTTTATCGGCTAATTCCCCGCAATAATGCACCTTTTATTTTCAGCAATTGTGCAAATTTCGTTTTAACGTAACATCGCTATAAAGGATTGAAAACTGGAAAATCCATTCGTTTTAGCCGACGATTTGTAATTTCCGAATTTTGAATTCGTCTTAAATGAAGAAATTGACCTTATTCCTACATATGGGTAGAAGCACGTTGAAGCTTATTCCAGTCGCTTGCCAACCAGTGTGGCTTAGTGGTATTGCAGACGCTTACCACTAAGCGACACTGGTTTTCAAGCGTCTGGAATAAGCTTCAACGTGCTCCTACCCTAAGCTAAGACTGGGACTGGAAGATGAGTTAATGTTCTATACATGTACTACAGGGTAGCCTGCCCTTTCTGGAAAGTCCGTAAGTGTCAGTAAATGTCAGGGATTTGAAAATGTGTCAGTAAATGTCAGTAAAAATGTGAAATATGTGAGAAATGTCAGGGAATGTCAGGGATTTTATTGTCTTTCCTATGAAAGTTGAAAGTTGCCAGTTAAAACAGATAAAAAGTTCTGTTTGAATGAAAAGTTGCAGGTTAAGTTATACTTGTTTTTTTTTAAAATAAAGTAAATCTTCATTTTTAGAAAGTATGATTAAAGAATGTGTAGTTATAGTTGTATTTCCAGATCAATAAATTACTGTTCTTAAAAATTTGTCAGGTTTCAAACAAATCTGAAAAATAGCACGAAAAATGTCAGGGATATTACAGGGAAAATGTCAGGAAATGTCAGTAAATGTCAGGGATATGAAGAATAAAATTTGAGTGGCTACCCTGTAATAGAATTTCGCCAATTTTCTGAATTGAATTAAAAGTACAGATGACAATTCCTTTGTCAATTTTGTGGCGAGTCCTCGCGGCTGTTACATTTTCCGTTCTAGTTGTTTTTGCTTAAACTAAATTTAGTGAGCTCATTGCATAAGGCAAAAATCTATAATGAGTAATATACATGATGGCCCTGAAGCAACATTCGAGTTCTTGGCAATATATATTTTTTGCCATTTTTCTGTTGGGGATCTGCACTTAAAATACTTTGAGGTATTTTGGCATTCAGTTTAATGGTTCCCATCTGTGAACTGAAATTATTATTTTTAACCTCGTGTAATAGACCAATCCATCAATCCATCTTTCTGTCCACAACAATAGACATCGTTGAACTCTTAAGAACGTGACACAGTTCAACTCATTTTCGTTGCGCAACGAATAGCGCTATTAGCTAGTATTATGTTATATTTGTTAGTATGTTCAATTCATCAGAACAGCTAGCTTACCAAGTAAATGTTCATTGGCGCATTAAATAATGTGACATTAATCGTTGCATATAGTTGAAATTTTTCCTTGTTTGCTGGTTTACTCCATTTCCGTCATACATTTAGATCCAAGAACAATGTCACTACCTGTGTGTCGCGATGTTGGAAGCCGTTCAAAAATGCGGTTTGAGGTCCCGAAAATAAGATAAAACACTTGGCAATAACGGGGGACTCGAGGATTCTTGGAAATGAAGGATTTATGGAGCTATCACTCAACAGACGTTAGGAAACTGTCTCAAGTGTCGTATTTTATACGAGCCATGTCCCCATGCTAACAGCAAAAATACCATGACAAATTTACCACTCCAGTTTTGGTACATGTAATGAAATTCTGTTGTATAACCCGAAACCCAATTCCAAATTATTTTATGAAAGCATTTATGGGACCTACATTGTGAATCATGCGTAGATCTAGGCATGCATTCCGTAGCTTTGGTACAAATGTATCCGGTATACGATACATTGTAATACGCAGGAATAGCTACTTAAATCATCCAGTCAGTTATAACATTTTTGGAAACACTGTTTGTTCCATCTTTCTTAGGGAATTTAAACTTGTATATGACATGTTTATGTAAACTGATATGTAAGAGTACTCGAGGACAGAAGCTTCTACGAATCGCACTTTGGCATTCAAAGTCAAGTGTGCAAAAATAATGCATTAATTGATTTAATTACAGCGAAAGTAAATTTGTAAGCCAATTAGCGTTTCGACTTTGCGCACGTGACTTTAAGAGAGCCAAAGTGCGATTTTCAAAACCTCTGCCTGAGCACCCTCTATTCACAACTCTTGTATGTTGGCTTACTCTAGACGTTTCCATTATGAACCTCACTTGGATTCAATTTTGATGTATGATGAGTCGGTCATAGCCTTGTCTTTCTTCTTTCTCTTTTAATCTATAGCACGCTGAAACACATTTCCAAATAAAACTTGTTGAAACATGATGAATAAACATGTGAGACTACAATTTTTTCTAACTACCCTAGATGCGGTCCTAAAATAGCGATTTTGAATTATGTTTATTTGAAGTGCAAAGAATGATAATAGCATCATCACTATAGACGTTAGGTAGTTTGCATTTTAATCTCCAGTAGATTGAAAATGCCTACTCTCCACCCATAATAAGTGCACAAACTGCGCCCGACAAATTACTCAGTTAAATTGACGAAACGGTAGCTTTATAGTCTTCTTTCGTCCGATTCCAACTATGTTGTTGTTTTTTGCTGACATTTTTAATTAGTCGCCTTCAAGTGATGTGTTGACAACATGCTTATCTTTGAAAACGGAACAAGATATCCACAAACTGCATTATTCACTTCAAAACTCGCTTTTTGAAGTCCTTAAAAATGTTTATAGCTGCCTCTTGTTTCGTATAAGACGGGCCATCGCCCGAAAAACAACTTTTTAAGACTCGTTTGGAGACAACTGGCTTTGCGGAATTTTTGTTTAACCATATTCAAAGTCGTAAATGACAGAGAAACCCTTTTCGGGGCACCCTGTATGCGCGTTTTGCCACGTTTTGTTGCGGGTTTTGAACTTCAATTTGAACTTATTTGCTACGAATAATCCTTGCAAAGTTTCACCTACTAAGGTATTAAACGTGCAAGTGCCGTGTATTATTTAAATTGGCTGTAAATTGACGTTAAAAAAATTACATTTCTCAAAAGTCACGTGCATATATACAATGCACAAAACTCAAAATCCATAAATCGTCGACCCGAAAAGGATAAGATATAGTGTAAAATATTCAAATTTGATATGAAATATTGTTTTATGGACATCCCTGTCATAAAATAAAGAGGCTTTATGCATATAGCCAAGAAAGAGGATAATGCTGTATTCAGTAACAAAAATAATTTTGAATTTACACATGCACGCAATTTTAGAAATTGGTACGCGTTATGAACACGTTAAATATGTTCAGGACAGGATTGGTTAATGTACATGTAAAACGGAACTGTTTGTTCGTTGAATGTCACTGACACATCCCCCAAATATTATAACCCCCAGAATAAATGTAAAAGGCTTTGTTGAAATGATCTCATTTAATCCATCGTGCATGGATGGAGCGAAAATGCCGAATTTGTTATTTTTAACGGATTCCTTGGTTTCCTAGTCACGTTTATTGACCAAAAACACATATTTGGCAAAATTACAAACATTCTAATCCTTGTGTAATGCGGTCTAATTTACGAGGGGTGCGTTCGCCAGCAATACTGGAAGACTCGGCAAAGCTCAAACGATTCTCCAAAAAACAATAAAAGGCTGAATTAATTTTACAACCTGCCAACTTGACCTAGGCTTACGTGAAATTGTGTAAGGGATGAAGAAGGATATATAAGAAATGGGGAAAGAAAAAGAAAATCTCATCTTGAAATAGGTATTTCGTGCGACAGCGCGAACGACTTCGGCAGCATTTCCAGCTTGTGCCAAACATTTTTACAACCTTGAGATAGATCTTAGCTTGTGGCCAAGTTCAGGTTTCAGGGCTGAATATCTGACAGCATTCTGGACCAGGAATATAAGCGAATGAAATAATACGGGCTATGTTTAGACGTTTCGCTTACGTGTGTCTTATGATTTGATTTGAGCGTCTTTGAGCTCAATCCAACGTGTTAACCCAAAACACGTGTACGTTATGATCAACTCGATGACGTCATTTCCTACACGCATAATACCATGTGCAGTGTTAATATGGGTTTGTTCGGCGTGGGAATGAATCAGCATGCATGAAAATTGATCAACGTATTCGATGGTGAAATATTGAGGGAATATTAGCGCAAGGAGTTGGCAACATGGAATTGCCAACTTTATTTGTTCAAAATAGCATTCTTAGCGGGATTCTAGCTGATGGCAACCCCATTGGCAGTTCCCGCAGAGATAACAGGTACATGTACATGTATACAAGTACATGTATGAAGTCGATCACACGCATACAATGGAGTAGGTAATGGGGTTGGGCCGGGTGGAAACCCACTCTTTTACCACACCCGGTCAAACTAAAAAAAGTTTAAATGCAATAATTTTGTTCCATTAAACCGTCCTACGAAAGTAGTTTATTTCTGGAAAACAGTTTCTCGCATAAGTGCAGATGTCCTCATTAACGTATTATAAATTGTTGGCTATTTCCAACATGTTTACTAGTGTGAACACGTGCTCGGCCAGAGGCCAGTTTATGGACACTAGAGGCGAGCTGAGTATTGACGAAGCACATGTGTTGTATTTCTAGCCTGCTGTGCCCTTTGATGGCGTGAAGGTCTTCCATAATCAATTGTAACGACATCATCCGTGCCGTAGGAGTGAATTTTTAAAATTGGCAACAAATACGCCCTTTTCTGCTCTTTTTTTGGGATTTTTTATGTCCTTGGGCCGTCCATCCCGTAGTCCTTATGAGACACAAAATATGCACTGGCTCATTGCGTTATTGACCCAAATGCGATCGACGTTTCCAACTGCCGCAAGTCCTTAATGTTGTGTTTTTTAAATAAATAAAAAAAAATCCAGTGCTATTTCATTTGCCGAAATTATGCATTTCCTTTACCATGGCGAACATCTTTTTTTTTTGCGTCTTGCGGATTACAATTGTCCATTGAAGTCCTAAATCGCGAGCCATCTCAATTTCTCGTACAATATTCAATGGATGGCGTAGCAATGTCTGTTTCTTGTTTGATCTCAAGAGACTGATGAGAGACGTTTCTTTAATTTTTATTTGAATGTTTAATTTGGTGTCTCTCCGATACCCAAACATCAGCTCAAGTGTGCCTGACAGTGATCGGCTTGAATCCGGTTAGCTTTTATAATTTAATTATAAATAACAGCGGCGGAAATCCTTTAACATGTCAGGGGCGATTTTAACGCAAAGCAATATAAAATTGCTTAGCCTAAAGCTATATTTTAAATTTCAGAGAGTTAACGCTTTTTTAATTTTATATCTGCGATATAAAGCAGGTGGCACCAAACCACAATACCTATAAATGATGCTCAACATGCTGTCGATTATCTACAGACGAAAATTAATAAATTGCATTTAGTGCTAATGCCCTTGCGTCCTTATACCACCAACCAACCATTTAATACTGTAGTCCAACAAAGTAACTAAATAAAAGTACATATAAATTGACAACGATCCCTTATCAAATATGATCTTTAACGGTGAAAGCTTTTCTTTCTGACTTGACATACTCAGTAACTAAACTATGGACATAACAGATTTCTTTGAATCGACAGTTCTATGGATCACATGAACCGTGTAATGGTGTAACAATACTGTGTCACCGTGTGTGGGCAAGTTAGGCCCAATGCATGTATAATATATGGACTGTGTGGTGCATAAATTTGATGGATCGCTTCGAAGGAAACATGTGGAAAACTATTTGTAATTTTTTAAGACCAATTAGACAAGCAAAATGACAGCACAATGCAACGATGCGTATTGCATACTGTTTTGCGTAATGCATACTGTTGAGAATCAACGATGCAAGACCAGCGGCTTTGGTTTACGAAGGACTATAGAGGCGGTTGCTCCAGAGGGGGTAATGGGAGTAATTAACTTGGTATATCCACAAAAAAAAATCATTACCACACGCGCTCATCTGTCGCTACTGTATTGACTTCGTTAGCAAAGATGACATTTCACCTACTTCAATGGTAAATGTGCCTGTATTTGAGTAGCCCAACCATTAATTTGAAAGATTCTATGCATGCACATGTACGTATCTCGTTGTTATTAAAACCATTGGTTGCCAAACTGATTTGGCTTCAGTTCTTCGTATATATGATCAATGAAATAACTAATGTTCTACCAAGCTCTTGAGTTTTATAACGGTTTGCGGATTAACCGAAGAACTTTCCCGGATTATCTAGAACTTAGAAAGTATTACAAAGTTTTCTCATTTCACAAATTTAGCAACTCGCAAAAAATCGGCCCGCGACTAACAGTTTTAGAACTACTAATCCTTACCTGCTTTATATGGTTTCATTTGTAGATTTGGTAATGGATTAGCGAAGTGGTGCGAGTTCCTAACAGAGTGATGTTACCATTCTTCCACATTGTCAATAAGATGTCAGTAATCCCTTCAGCTATATACATATAGGCGATTCGGTCGTATGCCGTATAAAGATGTACTACTTATTAAAAAAAAAGTTATCTGAGCACAGAAATGAGTTTCGCTGTTTACAACATTTGCATTTTCATGTTTACATAATTTATCTAGATAACCAAATTTCCTATCTGTTGTGTATCGCAAAAGGGCATTAGCATTTAATTCAGTTCAACGCTGTATCCTACTACTGGCATAAAAATGCCATACTGTATGCTAATGTTGTTAAATTCGCATACCTTGCCCACATTTTTGTAGGTGAAGTCTCCAACGTTTCGATAAACATTTAAACATCGTCGTTATTTCTGAAAGAGAAAAGACAACGTTAATACTATGAGAAAAAACAAAATTTTTAAAATGTTCTACTGTATATATGAAACTGTCTTTTGACCTAAAAGTTAATGTTGAAAATTTAATGAAGAGATTTTTCTTACTGTGACGGTTGAGAGTGCAACCTGAAGTTTTTACATGTATGTAAAACAGTAACATATTCGTCGGTTTTAAATTTATTAATCGATTTGCTTCTCGAGTTTTTTATTAACATGACGTTAAAGCAGTCTTGAAGTTACTATATGTAAATACTAAGTTAGTGCCTCTGTTATGGGCAATTAAGGCCCTCGTATACAGTACTAGGTGCTGACTTTTTCAAAAACGGTGAAGGAATCTGGTTTTCTTAGAAAACGTAAGCGTTGATCAATAGTTTTAAGTAGTTCGGGCGGGTTTTCCTGTAAATATTTAAATATACATTATCATATATTGTGGAAGTAGACAGATGTAATGGATAAACACATTTCGTTGTTTTTCTTAAGAAAATGGAAAAAGGATCGGATCTTGCCTCCATTGCAAACGACGCATCCCGTTTCTTTGGAATGGCAATCTTGAGGTCACTCGCTAAATGGTCGTTAAAAGTCATGACAGACGTATAGACTGACTTACTGCTTAAACCGGAGCAAGTGCTCTGAAGTTAGATAATTTCGCCTTTCCTCCCACGCGTATGTGTCATCACGCTAGATTAGAAATAACCGAATTTGCATGCGTCCACACACGACTGCTAGAGATTTGATTTCAGTGACCCTGGAGCACTTCCTAGAAAGCTGGTGCCATCATGCCGCCAATTTCTGATTTTAATTTCTTCTCAAACTGCACGAGTCTCGTTCTTCATAAGCTTTTTATGGGATGGGAAAAGAAATAATTTATAGCCGTTTTTAAACAAGTCGTACCTTTATTTACACGTAGGCGCGCATGCCTTAAATATCTCGCCATTTTACAACCTCTTATTTAACATGCATGAATGTATATATCCAATTGCATCCCAGTTTATTTTTCCGCCTCTTGACAGCCTCGTACGTGTTCCAAGGATAAATATTGTTCAACAGAGACCACTCTGTGATTATCTAATGGGAAGGAATTTTCGACTTGGAAATGTTGCAAATTGGGAATGGTTGCTGCACGCTTCAAAAGTAGTGGTATGTGCTCTTCCTTCTACAAGAAACCTCTTCTTGCCCAACAGGCCATTAAGCCCACCTGCATCGTGTGTTAGTTAAAAATCCTGGCGCTCGTCGTGCTTTCCCCCTTCTGGAGCAAATTGGAAATGGGTTCCGGCTAACTAGGTTTACTGTACGCAATTTTGGGGAGCTCGAATTTCCCAGGCTTTTTCTTTGAAAATAATTACAGCACATGTCAACATGGTTTTATGTCAGACTCGTATCGGTCATTCATGAAATTACTCCAGCGTATAAACATCCCAACTAACAAATACAGCATCAGTACATGTATTGATGTATGTTGTTCCTTGGTTGGCAAAGAAAGTCCATCATTGTTGAATATCAGTAAAAAACCAATGCGGCCAAACCAGCATGCAAATACAGGACCTTGTTCCCCACGTTTTATTTTACGTTTGTTTAATTTTCTTACCCAAACAATTTTTCTCCGATTTCAGCATGTTTGTGGAACTTCGCGACATAGTGTTAGCCAAGCGTAGCGTTATTCCATTGACCCCTTATTTGGGAACCCCTATTGGTATGTGTATAAAACTTGATCGCACGTTTGATAGTTCAGCGTACTTGCAGGAAACTGCACGGTAAGTCTTGCTCAGAGTTTGAGCCGAACGTGGAAAGTTACAGATGCTAGCTTATAGTAGCGCGTATTTTTACTATAGCTCATTTTGATTCAAATTAAATTATACAATTTGAACAAACATTTTCTCAAAATTTCTTTAAAAATATCATTGTATCGTGCATAAGCATTAGTCACTGGTTCGATTCTTCAGCTTCTTCTGATCACTGCTTCCAAATGTGTTCACATACACATACTGTACATGCACATGTAGGTACATGTAGCTATGAAGTACATGTACATTTAAGCCAGTCATAGTCCCGCATCATCCTCATGCCAATGCTGATTTCCCAATCCCTTTCATTCAACCGTGTGTATATACAATACATACTTTAATGTAACCGTACAATGCTAATTCTTGTTTTCAATTCTTAATAATGTTAAAATTACAATATCAAGCAAGGTACTAGTGTCACGCTTGAAAAGGTGTTTTGTTGGATGATTTTTTTCTAACTTTACTGAAGATCCTATATATAAAACATCTTGAATGCGCCTTTGAGAAAACTAGCGTACAGATTGTGGAAAACTGTATTATATGTAATGTACAATTGTATATACTGTAGCCTACATGTACATTTAATCTCAACTTGCCGTCCTGCTGATGCACTCTGTACATGGACGGGTTTTCTTAGGTGCATGGTCAAAGACTTATTCAATCAACAGCGATGTTAATTGAATAAAAGATTACTTTATAATTACAAATGCTAGACCAGCTTTTTTAAAACCTTTTTTTGGAAAAAAAAAATCGGTGTTACTAGTCGCAAGTGTGCTTCGATCCTTTCTCTAGTTCGAATTTTTTTTTATCTAAGTGGCAATGTCATTTAAATTTAATGTGCAACATGCGTAGACAATCCCACTTTTGAGAACATTTCTCTTTTCTAAGCGTTTAATAAAGGTAAGATGTCATTCAACCTATTATTCGCTATTTATCCACCCATCCTGTGTCCGACTTTATTAGTTTTCATGGTTTGGTATAAGTTTTCTACATTTTATGTTCAATTAAGTAACATCCATAATGCGCCAGCGTGCAACTCGTGTAATGTTCATTTTTTAAAAAATCCATGCGGGGGATTTTCCAACATTTGTTGAAATCTTTTTTTTTTTCAGTAGTTTTTGGCATGATGGACGAGGTGGCCCATGGAGGGATTGTCCTTGACTGTCATTGATATTGCGCCCCTAAGAATGCATCCATTTATTATAAATGTGTTGGTGTGGCCTTCGTTTTGTTTAGACGAGCACGCCCATGCTTTTACATTAAAACTGTTATTATGATGGCGGACCTAATCTTAAATTGCCACTTGCTGGTGTGGAGAAGTCGAACTTTTAACGTTTAATGTACCCTCACCTGCGAGTGGCTAGGAGGAATGTTTGGGAGGGTGTTATAATAATGTGGCTAAAATTTAATATAGGAGGGGTGATTTTTAGCGTGGATTTTGAAGCCTGGTTAAATGGAGCATGAACACGAACCATTCATTATCTTTCTTGGCCTATTTTACATATCATCTTATAAATGCACGTTGTAAATCTCACATTTTTTGACAGCATTCGTCCCTAATCTGGCGCGGCGTTTCGACATATACAGACGATTTTGCAAGAATGGAATGTTGCATTCGGTGTAAATAAGCCGTTTGATGTTTCAAATGCTTTTCCTATTTCTCAGATACCATTTTTGAATGCAAAAATACATGCATGCAACCAAAAATCTTGCAGAAACCATCGGCATCCTAATGTATCCTCCCCCACGATGTTGATTTTCAGCTAATGATAGGGAATTACACCCAGAATAAATACATTTTATCAGATAAGTATAAAGTGCCATTTGAGATTACGATCACCCTTTAAACTGGTTATTTGCGTTTTATAACATCTATAGGGCGGTTTTTTCGGGTTTACGTGAACAAGTCATCAATATCAAATATACAACTGCGCTTACATTTATTCGGCCTTCAGTGTTACAATTTTATTATAAAACTAATTGAAACTTGAAGGAAAATTGACAAAATCCTACCAAACTCGAAATAAATCGAATCGTGCTGATATCGTTTGAAGCAATTTGTTAAATTACACCATACTATGCTCAGCTTCAATATACATGTAGAGCATATCTACAGTATATGCTCATCACTTGTGTAACGTGGAATATTGCGAGCAGCAGGTGTGTGAATATTGAGGACATTTTTGCATCATTGCATTATTTGGAAATGATGATGATGCAATTTTAGCGGCATGTCTCCGTAGAAATATCGTTATAGAAATTAATACGAAAAGTGGTCATTTGCATGTATATGGTCGCGGATGAACAATGCAGTGCAATCCCGTAATATTATATCTGCATATTTATCAATTTGAAACCTCATTTTATTATATACAGTACATGTACTGGCCGGATGTGATGCTATACACAAATTTTTGTTACAAGTTTAGAAAAGCAAATGCCGGCAATTTGAAGTTGATGTTAATATGGCTGGTTCTGGTCTGTTCTAAAAAAAATTCTTGAAAAGAAATTTGAGACACGCCTCGTTGTATTCATGCATACTTAAATGCCATATACATGAAGGCTTTGCAAGGTCTAGGCTTTAAGGGTACCTATTGCCTTGATTTGTGAATCAAATAGGATTGCTTATGCATGCCGTTTACAATTTTAAGGCAGCATTTTCTTATAATGCTTTCCCTGCGTATTTGTGTTTGTTATGACCCTCTTGTACCTAGCTAATAAACACTGAAGATTTGCAATGTTGCTGTTTTTCATCACATAAAGACACGCATTTTACTTTCAAGTGTCATCGTTAGTCCATTAAGGAATAAAACTTGCTAAGATATGTACTGTTTAATGTTTACATCCAAAGAACACGAATGTTTTTTTACGTATTAACATATGTAGGAATGTGTTTTAAATTCAGTTGCGTCTGGCTCGATCGTATGCGAAATAGAAAAATGGTAGTTGTATAATGCTAGTTTGACATTTTACGCAGTTTACATTATGTAGGCTGTATAACAAATGCAATCTAATGAATAGCTACGTTTGTACAGTACAATATGTATTAGAAAATGTTAAAAAAAACGCCTCTATGTATTTTGTATCACGAAGATCAAGGACCAAATGAGGTTATCGATAATAAAATTAACTACATGTATTGGTGGCTATGTATGCTCATAACATAAATCTGTCACTGTCATAATATGGAAAAAACTAGATCAAGGGCTCTTAATTGTCACGAAGATTTTTTTTCCAAATCACCCAAAACAATGTCCGTGTAATGAAATGGATTTAACTTTACGTTCAAGACTGGAAATTTCAAATTTGTCATTTTAAAAATTATTAAAATAATTAAATATGGTAATTTAATTTTTTTGTGAAAATTATTTGTGATTACCTAAATATTTTTAATTAATAATGAGTTATTGCAGAAATCTGCCATAAGATAAATTCCGACTTAGTTGACATACATATACAGTAGGCCTATGTATGACTTGTTTCAACTGCATGCAATCATCTGATCTGTAATTGGATGCTGCATACATTATTAACTGCAACAAGAATCTTCTACGACTCATTTACAAATATATTACTTAATTTGATTTGAGTCAAAATTGACTAAGTAAAATAATATCTATACGAAAGAATAGTTCCAAACTGAAAGTCAATGGTGCAAGGATTTTAAGTCATAATTGTGATAGATTTTAGCACGTGTCGTGTTTTACTGTCCGGGTCTGTCCCTTAACAATCCATCGTGATTGTTCGTCTCGTTCAATAGTTGTTTAATAAAGAGGGTAATGTGGAATAACTGTTTTCAAATTGGCCCGCTAATTGAATAAATACAGGGTAGGACCACGCCGTCTCATGCTGGAATGAGCGCGTGTACTGTATACTTACCCCCACATACGTCATCTTTCGTTGAAATGGGCAAAATTTGAGGGATGAAGGCCAATTTGTCAATTTTAATTACAGTAATAAGTAGCGTATAGGGGCATTTCAGCAAGAGGGTGGTGTATGTCAGTTTAAGGAAAATTCCCATTTAGGATCGCTTATTTTCCTCTAAATGGATTTTCACTAGTGCATCACATATGGATATAGGGTGTGTGATGTCCTACTGCAGGGTTGCCACTTTCTGGAAAGTCAGTAAATGTCAGGGATTTGAAAATGTGTCAGTAAATGTCAGTGAAAA
>JAQGBX010005683.1:0-13365 GCA_034698745.1 Megaphyllum sjaelandicum
TCATAGTTTCAAGCTGAAATTTTCGTAAAGTGTCTGTATTATCTTTCATTTGTTTCAGTAAACATTTCATTGCAAAATTGTAATTATTTATTAAGTTATTCGACATTTTTAGGGTGTTGAAATACTTTTTTTTCCCTCAATGTATAAGGCTTTGCAATATGAACAGCAACCATAGTACCACCACTATTTGTTTTGCGTTTGAAATAAAGCCATGGTTCTGTTCTATATCGCCAGACCAAATCCTATCGCTTAGTGCTTGTCTTAATTATTTGTTTCCAAGCATATGTCTTTGACAAGTATTTTTATATGCCGTGCAACATGGTATCAGCTGGTTGAACTATTTCATGATTTGAAGGCATATGTATAAAAATAAATATTAAAAGAATAGAGATCAAACACTAACATGTAATTCAGGATTTTGGTAAGTTTCTCAACATGTCTTGTTCACAGAAAAATTGACAAGCTGAAAACTGAGAAAAATGAGAGTTAAAAACAACTCTCATTTCTATATGTTTGTCAATCATCGCTACATCACCGTTTATGATGCACAAATTATTGGATGGAGTATTACTTGATCTGCTATATGAAAATAGTGTCATTTGTAAAACTGCATTTCCATAGTGATAATTTCGACGTTGAGGACGGAATGTTATACACACAATGTTTGCTTTAGATTTATAGTATTTTTGATTTCTTTCAGAATTTTGTTTGCCAGTTCAGTTTTAAATCTTGCGGAACTAATCGCATTGCGCCCTGATCTCAGTACTTGCAAAAAAATTCTTTATTTTCATGAAAACCAGCTAGCTTATCCTATCCAGGTTTGGAAGGAAAGAGATTTTCAGTTTGGATACAACCAGATCTTGTCTTGGTAAGACTTCACTTTAATAGCTAATCTCAGTTATTTGATTGTACTTTTAATATACACTTTGGAAAAAATCTACATGATTATATTTTGTCGCTTTGCATTATTTTATGTCAGAAAAACTCGCCTCACTCCAGTGACTCCACTATTGGGTGTTCTGTCTTCATATTTTTTTTTATAAACTTTATTTACAGTTTAGTAGCTGATTTAATCATATTTAATTCAGGATATAACAAATCGAGTTTCTTGTCATCCATCAACCATTTTTTGAAGCTAATGCCTGATCACCGGCCAAAAGGATTACCAGAGCTCCTTGCCCCTAAAGCCAACGTTTTATATTATCCAATGGATTTTAATTCATTAATGCACAATCTGGAAATTTCGTCGTCCAAGAACTCTCAGGAGAATTCCTGCACCAGTTGTGAAAAGGAAAAAAAAGTGTTGCATATTGTATGGCCACATCGTTGGTAAAAGATAATCTGTAAGATGTGTATTATTGATCATTGTATGACTTTATATGAAACTTACTGATGGGTGGAATTTTAGGGAACATGACAAAGACCCTGAAGCCTTTTTTAAAATTCTTTTTGAATTACAAGAGGAACAATTTGCTTTTACACTCTCTGTTCTTGGGCAGGAGTATACCACGGTGCCAAGTAAGGCTAATTACTGTTAGCATTTAAGTTGCTTAAGTTTTGTAACTTTCAATATTCTTTTTTGATATATGTGTCAATGTAGTTTTTTTTTGTAATTTTAGAAATCTTTGAAGAATCTAAACTCAGGCTAGACAAACAGATTGTCAATTGGGGATATTGCAAAGACAAAAGTGATTATATAAATATACTGAGTCAGGCTGATGTTGTTATCTCTACTGCTCAGCACGAGTTTTTTGGTGTTGCCATGTAAGTAGTATCCTGTTACACATTTTTATGACACTATAACTACGTAATCCAATATTCAGCAAATGCAATGGAAACTTCTTTAGTTAAATTTGTGCAATTAAAGCAGTTTGTTTATGCCGAACTTTTCACCATTGCAATTAGCAGGTGACATGTTGTTGAATAGACAGATATGTTGTTAGACAGATGACAAACGCTTTGTTAGACCACATCTGCCAACAATTCTTTATAATGCTTTTTTATTTAAATCTTCATATAAGCAAAAAGAGAACTTCGTGAGACATCGTTATCTATGCTAATTCTTGCATAAATGTTATCCTATTTGCAGGCTGGAGGCTGCCTATCTCGGATGCTATCCATTGTGCCCAGCCAGATTAGCATATCCGGAAATTTTCCCGAGTAAGATGTTAATAGAAGTAGTACGGCAAATTTGACAGCAAGAAAACGTTTAATCTAGAAATTAATGACATTTTTAAACTATTTAGAAGAATGTCTGTATAACACTTTACCGCAACTTAAAAAGCGCCTTAAGAAATTTTGCAGCCATCCTGAGACTGCGAGGAAATACCGTCCAAACGTAAGCTGACAGTGTTTTATTTCTTTTTATTGCCTAACTTGGAAGTGCGTTTCCAAACTATGATTGTAAAAATCCTGCAACGATGGCAACAACCTCACTAACAATTTCTCTTAGGTACAATTTGAATTATTCGATTGGGACAACCTTAAACAAACTTACGTGGATTTGTTGACAAATTAATGGTAACTGAAAATTCCAATTTCCAGTTTTTGAAAGAGAATTTAAAAAAATTCATGCTTTAGTTATTAACTTAGCTGTATCAGTCCAATGGTATTGTAAATAAATAGGGAATTTTTTAATTAGCCTGGTGGCTTTATCATTATTGCAAAGTGGACTTTTCTATTATTATGCAATGCCAAGCAGAGAAACCATTTTAACCCTTAAAATTTAATGAACCTCATTCATTAAGATAATTAAAATAATTGCAAAGCATTATCTTGCATTGGCATGCAATGAATCCTATGTAGTTTTCATCAGCATGGCAGTATCACGTGACATTTCATTCATTTCATTGGCGAAATTACGGAGAAGCACTTTCTTTTAGTTGTTAATTCAGTGAAAAGATCACGTGATGCTGGCTCATACGTGAATTTGCATAAGGCCCATTAGAAGTTTGGTGTTGGTCAAATTTAGTAAAATCTGCCATTTTCCTTAAATGTCATTACTATGAAGTGAGCAGTGGTCCATGCAGCAATAATCTTTAATTATGCTATCTCGGAGCTCCCCGTTCTGTTTTCAAGTAATTAATTTCTCATTATATTGTGACCACAAACATATGATGGCCATTAAATGCATTTGGGGAAGTTGAGAAATTGCAGTGCACGAATGAAACAGACGATTATCTTTTATTATTAAAATTCATGCCTGGAACAGTTGCCATGCCAACCATCTTCTTTTACCTCTCTATTAAATGACAGCTGTGCCAGCTCTTAAATTCATTCATTAAATTCAAATTAATTTCTGACAACAAGATTAAATTCAAGTTTTCTCATTAAAACTCGTTATCTGCAGAGTTTTAGGAGGAAATTGCAAAAAGTGCGCTGTTGAATGAAACTGGTTTTTTTTATTAAAACTCGTTATCTGTTACCTTTTATGAGGAAATTGAAAAAGCACGCCGTTAGATGAAACATTGACATCAAATTTTTCTTTTAAAATTTGCGCTGCTTTTTTTCTTATAATTTTATTTTTCTTTATTTGATTGACAATTTTGGGCTAAAAATTATTCTACTTGCATATAGGGGTCGCTTCTTTCTCTCGCACTTTCTTTCACTAGTGGTTGTGCATTTGAGGATCGAATTTCAAACAACGTTAATTTAAGGCTGTGATTGGATGTTATGCGTTATTGGTATTTTTATTTTAGAGTATGTTTGATTAATTGCAATAAGTAGCCTAGATTTTGATATTTTATCTGATGACTGATTTTCTTAATCTCCATTCTTACATCATATACGCAGTCATTACCCTTTCTACACATTATCCACACTTTCTTAATCTTTGTTAAATGCTGAAAAAGCAATTGAATTTATTTACGACGATTACTTGAATGGGAAGATTTTTTTGGAAAAGTTGACCATTTTGAGATTTAAGTTTCCATCACAAAATAATCTGTCTAGAAATCAGGCTCAACTGGAATTATTCTCGCCTTCTTCTTCTCGATTCATTTTCCTGACAACACTAATGGTGAATTCGGCTCACCGAAAAAGTGTACACCCACGTGCACGTTTCTGCACCCGTTCCACTCGGCTCGGAAATGGTGCATACTTCGCAGAAATGGGTGCACCCTACGTGCACTCTTCGACTGGATACACCCCGTGCACCAGGTGTGCACCGGGTGTGCTCCGCTGCCACCAACAAGGGAGCTGGTGGCAGCGGTGCATCCAACATGGCGGATTATAATCGTCTAGGATTCTAGAGGTCGCAACGGGCAACACATGTGTCGTCATCGGTCTACACCCACAAGAAACTGTAACTGCACCTGGTGTGATGAGCCGAATTCGCCATTAGTATCTTACATTTTTAAACAAAGCTCATAAACAAGCTAAGAAATTTGACTGCAGTAGTTCATCTTTAAAAATATTTTGTGAATAAATACATGTGCATGTATATTATCGCAGACAGTTAATTAAAGTCGAGAAATAATGTTTTCAACGCATATGTAATTTACAATTAATTTTGGAAGATTTCCTGATTTGGATGCATAACGATCTGCTTATTTCGTAGATTGATCAAGTGTGCCGTATATAAAACGTGACATTAATTGTGGATTCTTTTTGAGACAAAAATTTCATGACGTCATTCCTGTAAATGCCACGAGGATAACACAGCTCACCCACGTTTTCATGGATTCGAGTAACTCCGGAATTATATTTGTTCTGTACTCTGTAGAACATTTTAATGTGGGTTTTCTGAAGCTTAGCTATTTGTGGCGTGCATCGCACAATTTTTGCAACGCCTGCACATTTTCAGACGCATATTTTGTTATCTTTATTTCGTGTAAAAGCTAATGCCTAAGGTTTAATAGAAAACGCGGTAATTAAAATAGCTAAGAATGTCAAAGGAATATATTAACACAATGAAGCAGCAAATAATACAAACATCCATAACAATAGCTTTCTCCCTGGCTACAAATTTTGTTGGCATCAACCCCTATTGACTTCTAGTGCGGTTGGTTCCTCTGTATGCACCATAAGCCTGCAAAGCAGGGCTGTTTCTAAACTGTCTATTAAACGGCGTATTGCAATATTAGGGGGAGGGGAATGAAGAGAGTACCCCTCTCTTTCTCGCTGCACATTTCGAAAATAATCGATGAAATGGAGCGGGCGAATTTAGGCAAGCAGGGGCATACCATTTTGGTCTCCCGAGGGAATCTGGCGCATGGCGTCGTGATAATCATCGAAAGATTCTGACGGTGAATTATTCATAAATGAGTAAACGAAATTTATGAAAATAAATCACCGATCATGCAGTGTCGACGCTTGTGTTCTTCGAGATAAAATGTGCTGTATCGGATTTTGATTTGAACCTTCAGCATTTAGCACTTCGGGCTTGCATTGCGCATTTGCAGATTGGGACTGTTGAAACGTCCATGCTTAGTTCCTTTTTTGGCGACTTGAATAAATCGTTAGAACAAGCTTTCACTAAAGTCATCGAAATTAAAACTGAAAATTAAAAAAAATGCAATTGATAAGTGCTCTTGCTCAGAGTTTCTGCCAATGATAACATGCATCCTGAGAACTCAACCTTACATCAGTAAAACTTGTGGCATCGTAACCAAAAAAATGCAATTGATAAGTGCTCTTGCTCAGTTTTTGCCATTGAATGATAGCATGTACATGTATTCCGGGAACTCAACCTTACATCAGTAAAACTTGTGGCATCGTAGCAATTTTTGCTCGGGCTTTTTTGATGATGCTAAAATTTTATCATTGCTTCCCTCAAATATTCAGTTATAATCCGCAAAAATAAGAAGTAGGCCTGCATCAGAACGTTAAAGCCAAAAGATTGCACGCATTATTATATTCAGTACAATTCTGAAAAGATTTAATGTTAGTGAGATTAAGTTCTTGAAAGCGACAAGATTCGTTTTCGCTGATTTGATTTGAATGTTTAAGATTTATAACCTCGATGGATCAGGTTGCTTAAGGAGAGTTCAAATATCTGCCGCGCTTTTGCGAAATATCTTACTTCTTTGAAAATCATTCACGCGATTCATTGCAAAGTTTTATGGGGATTTAAATCAGATTTAAAACGAACTGAGGTCATAATGCAAAAAAAGATCAAAGCATTAAATCTTCGTAATATCTGCTTTTAAAGCTCCTGTCATCGAATCATTTTCAAAACGACATCATGCGCGCTACGCCATTTCCAGGAAATCAAACTTGAATTTCTACAAATGCTAATTTAAGCAGGCACGCCAAAAATAAACATAAATGGGCAATTTAGGACTAATTTAAGCAGCTTCTTAATGAACATAAATGGGCAATTTAGGTTGTACCACGAAAATGGAGAAACCCAAATGAATTCTTTTCAAGTTTTCAAACAGGTTATTTATTTTGAAAGATAAGCGCTGGTATTGCTGTAGGAATATTTATTGCACGTTTAACAACATTTTCCCAGATAGACAACGTATCGATCCACGCATTGTCACGTGCAAGATGCATGTAAATAGTTTAGGCCGATTAGACTCGCGCCAAGATGAAATATTTTTGGACTTCTGAAGCAGACTGAGATGCGGTTGCGCGTCTATTTACTTAGATTGCCATGCCGCTAAGAAAAGCCCGTTTGGATAACAATTTCCATGCCCTCGTTTCAAATGCCAGAGTCTAATACAGTTAATTAGAGAAGAAGATGCTTTTGAGCGTGGATTTGAAGTTTCACTTTTGAATCGCTAATTAAACATCGTGTAAAGGTTGCACGCTGCTTGAAATCCACACCGTGCACTAATGCGAATTGTTGATTTCAAACGCATTGTTGATCGTGGCAAACATCGCTGCTCCAACCAATCGCATTGATTCCGCCCTCCTGCTTCGCACACTCATTTACCGTTTCGCACTTGTGTACACAAAGCGTTTAGGCACGCGTATATTTCGTTTTGAAATATTCCTTCGGCTGAGGCATGCGGACATTTTTTCGGTATTGTTCGCGCCGATTATTTCATAATTCAGTGGTTTTTACCACTTAATCACGTGAACTCTGACATTGTAGCATGTCTGTAAGTTTTAGACATATATCCACTACCAAATATGTTTATTCTCGAACTCAACGTTTCGGCATGTTGCTCTCTTCAGGAGCTATAACCAACAGTCTTAAATGAAAACATACAAAGTTCGAAAATGCATCGATGTTTGAAATTCCACTGAATGCAATGCTAAAATCCTATTCGGTGTAGTTTACTTTTTCTAAAAACACTAAATCTGCAAAGTTAGAAAATACATAGTTGTTTGAGACTAAATTGAATGCAAAACTAAAACCCTATTCGGTGTAGTTTACTTTTTCTAAAAAACTAAATGTGCAAATTTAGAAAATACATAGCTGTTTGAGACTAAATTGAGTGCAAAACTAAAACCCAATTCAATGAAATTTACTTTTTCTGAAAAAAAAACCAAACAAAACATACGAAGTTAGAATTTTGCTTCAAATAATTGTATTTTTTAACTTTGCATGTTAAAAAAATTCTTGTCATAGCTTCTGAAGAATGCCAAATGTTGAGTAACTTGAATTCGAAAATAAAAATAATTGGTTGTGGATATGCTTAAAACTCTCTCATTAATTTAAATTATACAAACCCAACCACAAGAAGTATGGAAACAATTGTAACATGTCTGCGAGAGTTTTGATTATATCCACAACAAATTCGTTTTATTCTCAAGCTCAACGCTTCGGCAACTTGCCTTCTTCAGGAGCTAGAAAAACTTAAAAACATACATCATAGCACTTGTTTGAAACTACAAAACTAAAACCCTATTCAATGTAGTTTACTTTCTCTAAAAAACCCAACTAAACTTAAAAATGTTAGAAAAGACATACATGTAGTTGTTTGAGACTAAATTGAATGCAAAACTAAAACCCTTATCAATTTAGTTTCAAACAACTATGCATTTTCTAACTTCGAATGTTTTTATTAACACTATTTGTGATAGCTCCTGAAGAAGGCAAAATGTCTAAAGTTTGAGAATAAAAATAATTAGCTGTGGATATGTTTAAAAGAATGTCGGTAATCTAAATTCTTCAAACTTAACTTCAAGAAGTATGGAAGCCATAAATGTGTTAGCTAGAGCTGCCCCTGTGGCGAACTTGTTCTGCAAGCATCAGTGTTTTCGGTGATTGCTAACGTTATGGGCGTTCATGTATTTGGCTTTTACTCTTTTATCAGCGCTTTAAAATAAATTTGTTCAGAATTAATTTCCCATATTCAGTTTTATATCAGCAATAATTGAGTTTAACTACTGTTGTTATTTAGGTTTGTTAGTATTTAAATTAAACGCAGCATGTCGAAGATCTTCATTACCATTTTGCTTTTAATTGCAAATTGAAACGCCGATAATTGACTTCAACAAAGGCTAATTAAATCCCTCTTCCGGTCATCAATCGCTCTCACTCGTCTTAAAAGCTGTTGACGTCATAATTGGTCCCTTAGAGACATTGCTGTGTATATTAGACGATGCACAGCCACACATTAAATAACGTAGTATGGTGAACACTGCATGATCAATAACAACCTTTGAAAATGTGATGTTTACGTTTACAAAATGACTTTTTTGGATTCAATCAATAACGATCCATTAGTTTCATCGTTAATACTTCACGTTTCGAAATTAAGTTTCCATTCCATTGGGAAATGGAGAACGGGAACACATTAAAAGGTTAATTCCAGGAATATATTAATTAAGAAATAGAAAAAAAAATATCATACAACCACTTTCAGGAGAGGAGTACATTCGTAGTTATCTTATGCCAGTGATTCGCTAGTGATGATATAGGATTTATTGCGCCTCAAAAGCCTCTCTTATCAAATCAAATTTCATTAAAGCGTCTATAGTTTTCTGAAATTAAATCAAAATATACTATCATCAAAATAACGTAAAATAAAAAAAAACCAGCACATAAATGTTTGCATATTTTGAAAACGCAATTATAGCGGAGATCGAAAATGTAGCTAAATTAATTAAATATATTATGGTCATTCTTTTAAATGGATTTGCACTAACAGCTAGTGCTAAACTTAATTTAGCAAATGTGTTTATCCATTTGCACGGAGGTGTTGAATGAACAAAAGCGATGTGGATGCCTGATGACGTCACTTAACGTCACTTTACTACCAGTTTATTGAATATTGGCACAAACTGCGTTTAATGCGTTGATAGACGTGTTAAATTTACGACCAATTCTTAGGAAATTAACACGTAAGACGAACTGATTTCAAACTGCGTCTAAAACACGGTGGCATTCCTGTAGTTCGAGCTGTCAAATGCTACAGGGATCTCTGATGGCGAATTCGACTCACTCAAAAAGTGTACACCGGGTGTAGCTACAAGGTGAGGCATAAGTCTATAAAGTCTTCTTGCGCCTGCTGCCTGCAATAGTGCCGATTTAACAGACTAATGCCTCACCTTGTAGTCTACACCCGGTGCACGTGCGTGTACACTTTTTGGGTGAGTCGAATTCGCCATGAGATCCTCCGAAGATGGCCACCAGGTGGCCCCATTGCGCTCTTAATTGCCAGTATGTGGATGCATTTTGGTATTTGCCAATGTAATTGCCTTGGTTGAGCTGCCAGATATATAATCGATATTGCGAACAGTTCGGCGGTGATATGAATTTACCAGGACAGATGCTATTTCGAAAAAACCGATTGTAGACCGGCGTAGAGCGCCCTCTACGTACCTGGCCCGTTCTTGCCATTCCCACCCAGTCCTTCAACTGCTCCATGAAGTTATTGAATTTCCACCCTCCATCTTGAATATGAGGGATGGAGGAAGGGGGCGGGGGGAGCCCTGAGCCAATAGCTGCGTTCACTGGCCGGGCTGTCAGGCTGTCAGCTGAAAATGTATTTCATTAAATGGAGGAAATAGAAGGCTTTTACACTTACGCATGATAGAATCTTTAGCGAGGAAATTCTATTTTGTAATCAAGCTTCTCTTTTCAGAGCTAACAAAGAATTTAATTTCCCGAGCATAACCGAGTAATATGGGCGTATTCTCCAAGTTAAGACCCAGGTTTCTGCTGAAATGCGAGCAAAGCAACTAATTAAAATGTCAACAAATCTTTGCATTGGAAGCTGCGGGTCCATCCACTTTGCATATCCTATTTTTATTGGGCTGGCTCCGTAGTGTTCTTAAGCATACACTTAACCGGGAATGAATGGGAAATGCAAATATTGTACGAAAATGAAACCAACCTCCCTCCTCCTAATGGAATTTATGATGAAATATCCATACAGAGACTAGTAACGTGTAATTCGAAGTATAAATAAGTATTATTCTATAAATATAGCATATTGCTGAAGTCTGCCGAATCGAGCAACATTATTACATCAGTTTGCGTTGACGTACATCTAAGATTACCCTGTCTGGTACGTTTTTCGACACTACAGTTCTTTTTGATATATGGAAGATATGAAGTCATCGCGCATCATCCGAACAATTGATCATTCCTGGCATTCTGATATGAATTTCATTTCAACTTTTAAATGCGTATTTCTATTCAAACTGATATCTCGTTTTTCTTTCTAAACATGGATGATGTTATCACGTGTAACGTTTATTACGTTATTTGTATATTAATATACGTATCAATATGCATGTACTTTATGTATGGAAATTTACCAAAAGTACAATTATGTTTGCATCTGTCTTCTATACAGTTTGGGGGAAAGATCTTGTCCAGCATTCATGTTAAATTGTTGATGTTTTGCTGAATCTTCTTCGAAGAATTCATTGTGCGCTTGCAAAATGAATGAAGGAGGTAAACAAGACAGAAACTAGGCCTCATGATATCGAGATACTTCACTTAATACCAAATAATGATGAAAATGATGTATGTTGTTGTAGCTGAATCACCATTGAAATGATTCTCTGAAAATTGGATTATAGTGTCTATAACTCGTTTCTCGCAACTGTGGCGAAACTTGTTTTATTCGGAAAGACTTCGAAAAAATAAGATGATACATGTGTTTTTGCACGGCGCATTCTTAAAAATAAGGTCAAAAACTGCAGAAGCAAGCCACTTACACGATCGATGTTATTGGGCATGATTTTTGTCTGCAAGGTAGTTATTGAAGCTGTGAAGCCATTGATGCAGGATATTTCTGAGTATTAATTTTTGCATGTGCATTAACTAGATCTGCAATTTTGTTACAATTCCTGTTACAATAATTTTTATTTCTACAATTATACGAGGACATCCAAATTCCCGATAATTCGAGCAAAATTCCCGATGTTTTCATTAGTTATTTTTCTTAACGGTCAGTGTTAATGTAACGAAAAACGTGGGATGTAGCTCTTCACAATCAACTTTTCAACGTACAATGTTAAAAAATCTGTTCCATCATTTGACCAAAAGGGTTCTCCACCATTTACAGTAACTATCCACCAAATTGGGTGAAATGTTCCATCAGATAAGATTTAGAATGGACTTGTCCCGCTCGTTTACCTAGAGCTAAACTGAAGCTAATGGTCGAACAAAATTATGCAACGTTTTGCATCAAAATGGTGCATCATTAATATGCAAATGCAATTCGCCACAAAATATTCGGAAAATATATTGGGGCTTGAAGCTATTCCGTTTAAATCGATTTTGGGACTCTGAAAACGCTCTTATCTTAAAGCTATTTACTGTATAACATAAAACGACAGCATAAAACATAACATACAAAACGTACATGTATGTATATCTGCATTTCTCAAATTTATGGAACATGTTTTCGTTTACGAGGGGCTATCAGTGACCCAATGCAAATGGAAAGTTTTTTGTAAGTTAATTTGAGGTGTTCTATTTAATATTTTGAAATTTTTTTACTATAGATAGCGGTTGAAAATGGCTACAATTGTAGTAAATGAATTGAAGAATTACATCTCAAGATTTATTGCTTCTCCTGTAGTATGACTCATCTACCCTGGACTTTAAAAAATTTAAAATTTTTCCTGTTTTTTGTTTTTATTTTATTTTTTTAAATAACCTGGGGAAAATAGCCAACTGCTTGTTAAAAACTGTCGCAGTTAAATTTGGCACTTACGATGTTTGGATCCATTCCAAGTATTTATTTATATTGTCAGATGAATGGAAAATTTTAAAATTGTTTGAACATAAATAGCCCATAGCCCTAAATGAAAGTTGGCGAAGATAAATTCAGTCATAAAATTCAATATTTTCAATATAAATGCCTTTCTACACTAAATGATGATAAATTACTAGGAATTGCAAATCTCCCATTTTTAAATTTTCGCCGCGCCAATTTTAAACGAAGTAGTGTTAAAACTTCATATTTTTACCTGACAGGTAAAATATCTATAAATGGCCCGTTTTAAAATTCCAATGATGTTAATGATTTAAAATAAACGAATGAGCATGTTGACTTCAAGTGGTCGGAAATATAATTATACTACAAAAACTGGACATGACCAATTACGTGAGTGGTTAAAGTTAACAACGTTTCGGTGCCCATGCACCTTTTTTCAAGTTTATTCTGCGAATAGATGAAAAATACACAAGGAAAAAAAAATTTAGATAAACAATCGAAAGTTAAAGTTAATAGAATGAACGTGGGGCACAGCAGAAATATGCCAAGATAGATTAGAAAAAGAGAGAAATACAAACGCACGAGGATGTTGCTCCCAAAAGAAAGACAATTTTAACGTTAAAATTATAGCCAAAAATAGTGATGCGAGAATTTGTCAACATATCAAAAAGCATAAAAAGAAACCAAATCATTGAAAAACGAACCTTTTTTACGCCTGATTTACACATTAGGAGCAGCAAGAATTACAAAAAATGGACAGGGACGCCATATAGGATGGGAGATGACTAACTACAATTTTGAAAATGTGAAAATTTTTCTTGAAAATAAACTTGAAAAAAGGTGCATGGGCACCGAAACGTTTGTTTAACCACTCACGTAATTGGTCGTGTCCAGTTTTTGTAACATAAAAAGAAATAAATGAATGAATTATTTACGATTGTGAATTCTACATTTCAAATTTATGTACAGTAGAACTCCAATTATCCGAACTCCGACTATACGAATAATTGATTATCCGAATCGCTTTCAGAAAATAATTATAAGGCGGAAACGTAGATACATGTAGAATGTACGTGTACTGCGATTCACATTGGCTGCCCGAAAACTGATCAAGACAGTCAAACACCTTACTTTGACCGAGATGTTCAGCAAACAATGACTTTCATTTGCAATGTACATGTGCTAATGTACAGCACTTGTAAGTAAAAACGCCATATATAACATGTAAAAGTGTTGCCTTTTCATTTAATTAATTAAAAATGCATACAGTACCGAAAATAAGCTCTTTTTC
>JAQGBX010005684.1:0-13363 GCA_034698745.1 Megaphyllum sjaelandicum
TTCAGAATTATGCGAACGAATACTTGTTCAGTATTAAAGAGTTCTTGCTTATTAATAGCTCTGCTTAGCCTCCTTTGCTTAATTGGATATATTGGGTTGGTACTTTTACGGTCAGGGCGACGCACATCGTTACAATTCTGACACCCAGAATACATGTGGATACGATTTGAAACCAATGAGTAACATATAAAACACCTACCGATTTTAGAACTAAATTTGGGACTTCTGATAAAAGTACCAATTAAGTATAATTTTGGTGTTATTCAATTTTATTAGATACCTATAAACATTTTCTTTAAATTCACCTCAGCACCCTACTAATAGTAAATGAATACCATGTGGTAGGGCGGGTGTAATCCATCAAGACAGCAAGGAATTAGATAAAATTAATCGAGAAAGGCTCGTAAATGAAAGGTAGCACGCGTAGGTGCATTATGGAACAGAACAAAGGTCATCATAGGCGAGGATGCATAGGCATACGTTAGCAATTAAATAGAACAATAATAATTAACGTTAATTGAAAACATTTTTACTGATTAATCAAGTCGAAAATCATATGAATAAAGACCAAAAACATAACATACTTCTCAACTCACAAAACGCACATCATGAACCAAAGTTGTCCAAGGGAGACAATAACGTTCAACATGACAAGGAAGGGGTTAATGAATAAGGCGTCATAGGGTTAGCATGGCGTTCCTGGTGAAGGCAAGCGGCGGTGGGAATTTTCCGATTTTTCAAAATTTTCACTGCCGCTTGCCCCCACCATGGGCGCCATGCTAACCCTATGACGCCTTATTCATTAACCCCTTCCTTGTCATGATAAACGTTGTCTCCCTTGAACAAGTGCAGGATATTTGGTTCATGATGTTAGTTTTGTGAGTTGAGAGGTATGTTATGTTTTTGGTCTTTATTCATATGATTTTTGACTTGATTTATCAGTAAAAATGTTTTCAATTAACGTTAATTATTATTGTTCTATTTAATTGCTAATGTATGCCCATGCACCCTCGCCTATGATGACCTTTGTTCTCTTCCATATTGCACCTACGCGTGCTAACTTGCATTTACGAGCCTTTCTCGATTATTTTTATCTAATTCCTTGCTGTTTCTTAATTTAAATGCATTTTTTTTGTAATTGTTTCATTTAGTGAGATTAAACTTGAAGAAAGGCACATGGGTGCCGAAACGTCGTTTTATTTAAAAACGTATTTGGTCGTGTTTTACTCAGTTCTTATAAGTTAATTTTTAACATATGGGCTGAGAATACAAAAATACAAGAAATTATGCAATAATTGCATACATTTTAGAAGAACAGGGAAACTTAGCAATGCCATCATGTTTTAAAAGAAATAAAAGCAAGATTTGGCCGTTGAACGATTTGATGGAGACAAGAAATAAAGATAGTAGGCAATGTAGAGAATTATTTACCATTAAAATATCAAGTAAATGACTCAAATACAGATTTATTTGACAGATTATTTCTCACTTTAGACCATTTCATTGCAAGTTTGTATTTTTTCCCAAAAACTAAATTCAGAGAATTGATTAAAGAAGTATTAGATTTATGGGAACAACCCGCAAAGGATTAAAATACATCAGACAATTGCTTAAACAGGAATAATTTCCACTAAACATTCCATCAGGTTTTCTTTTAATAATAATCGTGGGTCTATTTTACTGTGTAGGTGAGCAAGTGTAATAGTGATGTTATTGTTTTTTTATGTTTCAATATTCCAATACTGAATATAATAGAATAGAATGTTTGTTGAATTATGTAGCTTTAAAGTGTAAAGCCTCGTAATATTAAAAATCTGAAATCAATTTAGCAATGTACCTTTCTGGCATTCTGTGAAATTGTAGTGCCCAGATTTATGGCCACCCCTCATAGCATTTATCCTTAACTGCCCCTATATTTCGGCCATATCTCAATGCATTCATGCTTTGCAGGCAGGTTTTATCCATTTCCGGAACTCTAGCCCATTTCCTGTTTTGTAAAATTAAGTGAAATTTTTTAATAATTTTAAGTCATTTACATCATTCAAACAGAATGTTTTTGGAGTTTCGCAAATAATGCCAAGGAATATTACGCTATTTGTTTTGAAAAGCTAGATTTGCATTTCAACCCACTGTGCAGTGGTGCGAGTGAAAGGTTGCCCTGATTGCGACTGGGCGATTTGCGACTTGCGATTGTGGTTGGCCTCCAAGTGAGCGCATACAGTTGAGGTTGAAATTAGGGCCGCATTTTTGGTATGCTTTGAGGAATCTTAACCAGCCCCTTTAAGCTATCTTATCAACTAATGCTGCATAGACAAGGACATAAAGAGACTTTGCAATCCTATGTTGGGATGTCGATTATTTATGATATCGCATTGACCCACAGATATTTGACAAATGTTTTGAAGATCTTATGTTGAAAGGTTTGTAGCTATAGCAACTTATGATATGTTGGTTAAAAACCTCAAATCTCTGATAAGACGATTTAGGGATACCTAAATTTAAGGGTAGAACCCTTATCGTGAGTGGTGTATTGGGTCGCACTCCTTGATTATTAAAGTTTCCTATTAAGAATTAATCAGATTTTCTCCCTACTAAATACTACTAAAGCAAAGCATAAAACATACTGGATTCACACAGGATTTTTATTTAAAACTAGCTAATCATAATAACACTTTCAATTAAATAAAAATATTCTTAAGTAATCATTTACTTATCAATAAAGCTAAATCCTACTTAATCATGGCAACAATCAGCCATCTTTTTTTTTATCTGAGCACCTACACAGCTCTGTGTGGACTTCAGATCTGAACTACTTTTCAATCATAAAGTGAGCTGTTTTTATACTAATTTTGATGGTTGGAGCAAACATGTTAAATTCTGATAGCTAAAACATAAGAAACAACATCCTAATCTATAAGGAAAATGTTACCTGTCCCTCAACTTATAAGGGGGCAAAATTGCACAGTTTGTTAGATCAGTTCGTGTTTTAGTGAATTGTTACAGTATCGTATCACTTCCTCCTCTTAGAGGTGTAGTGGGAGCACTTCAGACATATAAATAGCAATCTAATTTTCAAATGGCAACAAGCCTATCCCTTCCTATATTCCCTATGGTTAGAGTACAAGTCATTAACTGGTTTAGCAATGGGGTTTATTTATTATAGTCCTAACTAACTTTAAAACACATAATGGGTAAAGGTAATTAAAGTGAAGCATACGATACATTCCAATTATAGTGACAAACTTCCAACTTAAAACCGCATAGCAATTGGGTACAAAACTATCTAACTAAAGCTACAAATCAGTCCTAACTTTACCTAGAAACATGTTTGAGCAACATAGCTAATTATTGAAAGAAAACCACCATCACATTTAAAATACATATTCACCTCAACCATCCTATATCTTTATGTGAGCATCCGCACTGCTCTGTGTTGACACCAGATTGAGTCACTAGTCAGCTGCTTTTATATTTATTTGGTAGTGTGAGAACCAGCGGGTCGTAAGGTCAACCCTGGTGACCTTACAAGGTTGCTTAAGCATGTTTTGACATTTCGATGGAATGTGGGCCATTCAAATACGAATGCCCCACATTCCAATGGCCTTGGAATGAGTATGTTCCACATTCCAATGGCCATATAAAAGGCCACTGATTAATCTAGAGTCAGAACAGTCTAAGCCAGTCTCCCAGGTGGGATCATCACGTTCGAGTCGCTCCCCTGTGTCGGGGAGAGCGCCCCTCTTTGCACCATAGGCTCTCCTCATGTAAGTTGTATGTTAAACGCGTTGTAAGGACTTATTCCCTGAATAAACCTGCTGTTAACTTGTTCATTGTTGCCAAGCCTGATTTCTAAAATGTTCCAGTAAGGAACTCGCCCATAAACTGCACCCCAGGCCACCCAGAAGCTAAACCGGCCAGGCGAGGTCCTCACAGTGGGTTGAGTGGCTATGTGTCTCATGGGTGTAGCCATCTATTGACGTAGCAACATCCTGCTCCCACGGTCCATCTTCATCTTCAATCCTGCTTCCACTGGTCATGTGGCACTAGCTTTAACACAGCTAGACTGTTTGGAGATTCCTCCATCAATCATCTCAAGATCCATCTTCAAACTGATATTCCAGCTCTTCGTCGTCGCATCAGCCAGCATTCGATTATGGAGTAGAATTCATGCTGGTCACTGACCTTACTGTCCAGTTTTACTGGAAAAGGACTTTGTAAATGATTCCATGTTGACTTATTTGTCTGGGACCAAACATTTCTTTTTCTAAGATAGTCTGGCTAGTGTGTATGCTTGTGAGGATACCGGTACTCTTGCTTTAGACTGTTGACATACAAGAAATTCTGGTTAGTTCTTATCCATAGTGATGTGGCTAGTTTTATCTGAAATCAATGTTGCACTAAATTTCATGTGCAGGTGGTGTTAATTTCTTTGGTGGTGCCTGTTACATTGCAACCTTTGCCAGTATCCCACCCACACTATTGGGTACCTAAATCAGTCCCATTGGGGGAGCATATGTTGGTTTTACCTCCATCTAGAAAGGTTGCTGATGTGCATTCCGCTTATGGTATTTTGTTGTTGTGGGGACCAGAGTACTACCTGTTTGAATTAAGAAATTTACCTGAGTCCAATATACACTTAAAGGGAGACCAGGTAGTGGCATTTGCACCGCCTTTGCCACATACTGACTCTTTAACACTGGTGGATGGTACTATGATTTTCAGGTGTCTGATGTAGATGCATTTCTGTCGTCCTTAAATATAGACTTTATTTTGTCCGTAGATCGTTAGGCACTTTATCATAGCTTACTCTTTTTGGGATGTTTTTGCGCTGACAACAGCAGAATTCCGCATGAGCAATCTCCCTTCACATGTCATTGACTCTCAGGGAGCCTGCCTGATTTACCAACCTTCTCAGCTAACAACGCTATTTGTCAGTCAGATTATTTGTGAGGATGTGTCAGAGATGTCGGAGCAGAAGGTAATTTCCCCAATCTCCAGCCTGTATCCAAACCCGGTCGTCACAGTAAATCAAAAGGACGGGATGAACTGCTTTTGAATCAACCATCAACGCTTTAATGCACAGACAAAAGTGGATGTTTACCCTATCCCACGGATTGATGATGCACTCGAATCTTTGCGGGGGTGGAATGGTCGCTCCTGCGACCATTGCGACTATGCAACACGGGTTACATCAGGCACTGTATGGCCTTGTTCGGTAACAGTATCACCTAGAGTATGTAGTGATTTTGCGGTGTCATGAGTTGAGCTTCCGAACGACAAAGTATTTTTTTCTTATTTAGACAAGTTAAGTATTGTCAATGGGGAGGTGGTCGAGGTGGATTATGAGAATGTAGTCGTATTTTTGGCTTCTCTGGTTCCTAAGTCATGCACTGCTGTGCATAGTTTTCTGGGATTAGCTGGTAATTACCGCAGATTTATCGCGGGGTGCTCCAAAGTAGCTTGTTTTCTGTTTGACATGTCCGTTGATTGTGCATCATTCTAAAGGAAGGTGGAGTGCGCTCTTGTATGTGTGGTACTAAAGGCTGCCCTGATCTCCGCTCCTATTGTATGTATGTTTGATCATGGGCAACTTCTGTTCATGTGTATGGATTCGTTTTTCGAGGGTTAGGGAAGTTCTCAGCATGTTCTGGCCTATGCCAGCAGTACTCTGTTGGGCCCACCATCACGATACTCAGTTAAGAAGTTAGCTGCATTTGAATTGGTGAGGTTGTTGGATAATTCCTGTAACTGTTTGTTGGGCATGCCCTAAACAGTTGTTAGCAGGCCACCACACCTTGTTCTAAATCTGAAAAGGTCAAGAAACCTTTCTCTAGGCTGGAGTGTTGGATTGGTTGTTTGGATGAGTTTCAGTATACTATCTGTTATCGGAAATCGGGACTGCACAAAAATGTGGATTGCTTAAGTCGTTTCCCACATGTAGCGACAACCCAGGAGGTGGATGATAATGCATATCTGTTCCTCCTCACATCCATGGACATGGCCAACAAGCAGGCTAAGGATCTGGATATTTCCAGCACTGCGCCTCTGCTGGCAGCCGCACTATATTTTAGGCTCCTGTGGATTCCCCACATTTGTTGGTGGTGAGGCCACATTAGCTATGCATTCCTGTCCTGCAGTCCGGTTACAACTATCCATTGGCAAGACATTTTGGTCATTGAAAACCATAGCTCTGCTCTGTCAGATTTAAACATCTGTGATGTCCTTTGAACATGTTGACCTAAGTGAGTCACCCTAAAGCATGTTGGAACAGAATGGGTCATCTGTTGTCCAAGTCTCGGTTTTTAGTTTTGTATAAAATGTAGATATTTTTGATTAGAAGTATAAAGAAACCCAAATGCCTTTAATTTGGACTAGAGTAAGTAATGACTGCCTTAGTCAAATAATTTAGATACATCTAGATCAGCACGAAATATTCAAGTGGTTTTATGATATTGCATGGTATTTGATTTAATTATGGAATAGAGCAGAATTTTATCATGGGTTTCTGTTATTCTGGTAAGCAGCCTGTTCTCTGGGTTTACTTCCTTCAGGCCCTGTATTTATTTGTGATGTTAGCATAATCATCATTTATAATCTCCCCATTGAGGATATTAGAGATAAGATTATATAATTATTTTGAACTGTAGTTCATTATATCTGAAACTGGGCGGGATGGTTAATTGGTTTTCATTAAATGTTGGCAGCCAACTACATTTATCTTTTTGGTTTTATTTGATCGGTTCCCGGATGAGATGCATCGTGATTTGTTATTTGTTGCTGGAAATGTAACCCGCTCTCATCCACAAAAATGCGAATTGTGGACTTCGTTCGCATTACACATAATTATTGCCCCATCACGGCAATCACGGTTAAGCAGTACAAAAAAGTAGTGGTATTGTATGCCTACATAAGGGTGCATGGCCATCAAAGGGTGTGGCGCATTAGCTTTGTGTACCGGTGCACAGGTGCAATACAAATCGTTGACCACCTGCTTCCTGACCTGTCTGTTTCTCGATTCATGCTCGCAACATTATCCATGAAATTATAAGGAAATTGTGTAGATTTCAGCTGGCTAAACCCCCAAACGAATGCGGGCAGATATTCCATCCCCGTATTTTATTGTAAGCAGGGTTGATGGAAAGATTGTATACTACCCTGCAATAATGAAGCTTTCTTGGCGTTGAATATTACTCTTGTAATCTCATTTTACATTAATATTTTTCATTTGAATACATAACTGAAATAAATTAGTTTGCATGTGAAAATCGTTGATGTAAATGGCATTTTGAATAGCACTTATTCTGCATTTATTGTTGTTTGCATAGACATTTAATATTGGTTAAATAACTATTCGTTACTATTGCTTTTAGGAGTTTGCAAATTTTTCATTTTTTTTTGCAATGTTCATGGGTTTTATTTATTTCCAGAATGAATTTCAAGAAATGCTTGGCTACAGGAATTTGGCTGCTGACCTAATGGCTGAGGTAAACTCCCTTAAAAAAGAAATTGCTGATTTGAAGAAACACTTTTGATATTCATGGAAAATGTTCATCACCCTTTTAGTACCATAACCAAATGTATATAAACTTTTTTATAAACACAATTTGTCTTTAATTTGAAATTTGAGAATCTGAAACCGAACTTCAGTAATTTTGACTTTGTATTGTTATATAAATAAAGCCAGTAGTATAAAATAGTGTAAGTTTTTAATAATTAAACTATTTTTGATACACAAAGCAAGGTGGCTGAGAGTAGCATTCTTGTCTAACATTCTGTGGACTCGAGTTTGTTTTGTGTGTCTGCTATCCATGCTTGTGGTTTTTCATGGTTTCCCACCATCTCTCCAGGTGATTGTTGCTGTGTGATATCCCTAGTTTAGAGTAGCTGGTATGTTGGCCTTAATATATGCAGGTGCAGTATTTGGCACCTTGGTGCAAATTAAATGTCACAGGTGCCATGGCAGTGTCCAGCACTTGCTTGTAATTAAACAATTGACTGAATCGCCATCTGACAGTTGGAGAATTTCTGAATTTAAGATAAGGTGTCACAGGTGCAGGTAGGAGTATCTGGCACCTGTGTGCAATACAATGGCTGCTCAGATGAACTATTGGACATTTTTGTAGTGTAATTATGTATACAGGATGTCTGATTGTATATCTTGGCAGCTGCGATGTTAATGTTTATTCCCATAATTGAGACTAGCTGGTGGATCGCCAGTAAGGCAACTTCCACCTGTGACCAACCTGTGGCACCCAAAACATCTTTTTAAACAGGTGCACCTGAACAGAGAAAATGAATAGACATAAAAGGAAGCCAAAAAGCATTATAAGTCAGTCTTAAAAATAAAAGCAAAGAGACCAGACCCAGAACAGCAAAAGTGAGATGCGGTAGAAGGCAGAAAGCAAAAGAAGTCACAAACATTAGTAATCTGTAACCAGTAACAGTAGAGCTCATGAGGCAGTAGCAGTTATACACCTGTAATCAACTGTTATCAATTCAATTCAACTCAGTGCCCTACAGTCAGTAATTAAATTTGCGACTTAGTCATTCCAATATCTAATCGCATGCAAAAACAAAGACCAGTAGTAAGTTACGTATTAGCACAGAGCTTAGTCAGAGGTTTAGAATGATTATGCCTACTTCTACAGGGGTTGTTAGACTTGAAAATGATTTCATACAGTAAATAAACTACTTTATCACGACTGTAATCAGTTCGTGCATTTTAATACCCCAAGAAGAAATCGACAAAGAGAAGAAGAAACCCAACGACAAGAACCCTTAATGTGCAACAAAGGCCGGGACAATCGAGCCAAAGATACAGAATCAAGGAAGTGGTTTATTCACATGGTGGAGGTGTGAGGGAGTGCGACAAAGACTGGTTCCATTTCTATGGTAAGACATTTCCATTTCATTTAGAACTTAAAGAAGACACTGCAAGGACTCGGCATTTGATTTTTCTTCATCTGCACAACGTAAGCTGCACATTCTCATCAAAACGCTCGGTAATTCGGATATCAATCGGCAATGCTCAGCAATTTGAATTTCAAACCAGAAGCACTTCGTAATTCAAATTTTTACTCAGTAACAATCGGTTTTCTGATTTTTCTATATTTGGGATTTTAACCATTAGCTTTTGGTTATTTTGAAATATATCCTGTTACCTTGACTTTAAAATGTCAACTCAAATGAGATGTGGATGCTCTCAGAAGACAGCCACATCAGAAGAAGCTGATGCTTATGAAGATGTTCAACAACAAGAAACTGGTCATACCTCTGCAGAAGAAGCTGGGATATATACCTGTGATTCTTTACAAGGACAGAGAAAGTTACATTTACCAGTCCAAGCAAGAGTGAGGGCTCCCTTTATGAAGCTCAACAGCCATTAACTCAAGTACACTTTATGCAAGATGGCTAGGTGTGGGAAACCATTTAAGAGGACAATAACCTGATATAGACAATGATGTAACAGCACCTGTAATCAACCAGAATTTGTTCCTGACCTGACAGCCTTAGTGACTAAACTAGTGCCACTATTAGCAGCCAAGCTGGCACAACCCGAGGGTAACTAAGGGTAACCAGTAGCAACAACAACCATTTGCAGTACCACCACAGCTGAAAGCAACAAGGAACCCTTGACCATGAAAGATGTTTTAGGACTTTAAGGAAGAGCAAAGAAGGATCATTTTTAAGAGAATGATTGATGGTTTCTCAGATGTGGAAGATTTTGTACCATGATATGAAGCTATTACCATTGCAGAATGCCTGAATGATAATGAAAAGGCTAGAAGGTTGTTTCCACGACTTAAGAAGTCAACAAGTGACTGGTACATTCTGGATGCTACCATAAGAGCTACTTTGAATTGGATGCAGCTTAAAGAAGAATTACAGAAGGCATCAATTAACCCGAAGAAATCAACAAAGGACGAAAGCGTTTGAGAATATTGGGTTTACAAGACAAACTTGTGCTACCGCATGAATCCAAAGATGGAGGATGAAGAAAAGATAATGTACATCAAAGCAGGTCTGCTTACAAAGAACTGGAATCGAATCTCTTGATGTCTACCTTGTCCAATAAATGAAATGTGGTCAAAACTTATTAATTTTGAAGCTGATGATGTTCTTTCCAAAGAAGAAAGAGAAATCACCATGAAGAGCTAAACCTTAGGACAAGGAAAAAATTAAAAGCCTTTGGATAACACTAGAAAAACCTCAATCAAAGACACCAAATGCTTCTTCAACCAGTACACAGCCAGTACCCTCTTCAGTAAATAAGGAAGGAACAACGGGACAAGCTAAACGTGCTCGTACCCAATCAAGTCAAATCATGTGTTTCAATTGTAATCAATTGGGACATATTGGGCATAACTGCCCAAAACCAGACTGAAGGGTTAGTTACCCTACTAATGCATCGCAAGAAAGTGAGTTTTAGCAAAAAAACTAATAACGTCTTATCAAGATTTACAACCTTAAGAGGCTAATTATGAAGAAAAAGAAAACTTCGTATTAGTATTAAGTGGTGGTTTAATTGAAGTGGAAACCTGGATTGGACATGGAAGTATATGGCAGTAGTTGACACCAGAGCTAGTGCGTCTATCATCTTTAAGAAGTTACTAAAGGAATGTGACCTGAAGATGCGGGAGAAGAACTTCCACCCTTATACAGTGCTGGTAATGAATAGATCATGACATGTGAAATTGTTGAAGCTTAACTGGAAGAAATGGGAAAAACATTTCAACACCATTTCCTTGTTTTACCTAATAAAAGATGCCCTCTGCTACTAGGAAATGATTTTGGAGCTAAAGCTAATAATGTGATTGATTAAGCAAGCCATCAGGTTTTCTTTTGGAAGGATTTTATGAAACATACTTAATACCGACAGTGTATGGCAAGACAACCTACAAGAAAGAAGCACTAAATGGTGTACAGAGGTTCAGAATCAGAAGAGGTCTGATCATGAAGATTCTACTAGCACAGAAATTAAAGATAAAGAAACAAGAGATGCCACTGCCCAAAAGTGGGCAAAGAACAAAGAAGCATTTACCGAATGAAACAGCAAAAATGGAGAACAAAAGTTAACCTCCTCATAGAAGGAGAAAAAGTAAACCTCTCCAACAAGAATAGAAAAAATACAAATCATAAAAAAGTTGAGTTTAATCAAGCATCAATGAAGTGCAAAGCCAAAGTTACCTTTACCCTTTCAACCCTGGCCAAAAAAATTATGATCAGCATGATAAAAGATGCCTTCATGCAAAATTTCAGACCAATCTGATAACTTTGAAATTTCAAGAAAAATGGCATCAAATGATCCCAATATTTGTGAAAAAATTATTATTTTTGAATTTTTTTTAATGATAAAAAACTTCTAATAATAATTTAACATACTTACATTAGTATAAATTTGACCACAAGTGAATTTATTAGCTAATACTTAGAAATTTAAACTTTTTTTTGGTACCAAAAATATTTCTGTTCATAACGGGACCAATTAACTTCAAAAAGTTCTAAAACTTATGTAATAACCCTAATTGAAACAAAAGAAATACCTTACCTGCTGAAAAGGATAATCCGAGACATCGCAAGGATAGGTTCACCTCACCGATCGCGAATGACAAAATGCAACGGACAGCTGAGAGGCAGCCAAACATGGTGGCTGACCTTAATGCCTGGGATGACCCCATGCGCCATGCACGAAAAACAAACTTTAGAAAAACAACACTCGCTAATGGTGTTTATAATAAACACCATTAGCGCCCGCAGGAAATAATTGTCAACAAATGGACGCTCGCGCACCGGAGTGACATCAGAGTGATGTCACCTTGAATTTGCCCTTGAAAACTATTGAAAATTTGGAAAATGTGCACTGCAAAAATTCTAGAAAACTTGCCAATTTACTGTACATATGCATAGGCGCTGGAAAAATTTGGTATAGCAGTAAAACTTGAAATAGTGACAACCTTTGAATGGTAACCACCTGTTTATGTTGGCCACTTTTAAGGGTATTGTTTTTCTAGTGTACATTCCCATTATTATTATCAGGAGCGTAGGTAAGGAGGGGGGGATTGTGTGAATCGCCATTCTTATTTCACAAAGCATGTGAGCATTGTACAAATTGCAACGTTTATTAGAAGTTGATGTTATTGAAATGGGTGTTGTGTCCGAGATATTTTTTTTAGCTTAATTAATGGAATTTTCGTGCATCTTCCATAAATCTTAAACAAACAGTCTTCAAACATGGAAGAAATTTCATTTTGCACTTAGTTGCAGACGACAACTTTTAAGTTTTAATCTAGCTCAAGTGATTTTTAGCCTTCTATCTGTTTGGAAAAAAAATGCCAAATATCGTAAACAGTGTCGGTTTTTGCATATTTAACGAAGTTATTCGTAAAACAAATCATTGAAACAAATTGGTAAATTATTTATTAAAATAAATCATACGCCATTGAATTTGCCAAGGTGCTGAAAGCTTATTAGTATAAGGTGTATTGGACCTTCAACGTATTAAAAAGTAAGTTCATGTGTGATGTAAATACCCTATTGGGTGTTAAAAATTTACTGATTGCTTGGTTTTGCAATCAGTATATAAACCATTACGCATTAAGTCGGTAATTGCAGCTGGTAAAATGATGGTAATTGGCCAAATTGCCAATAATTCATTCCCAGTGCATCGTAGTGTATCATATAATGTATCATATAGAAAAACAATAATGCTTATTGGTGCTACAATTTATTTCCGAGTCTTAGCTACCTAATTTTTATTGAGGAAACATGGCTTATGTGTTTTTCTTAGGATAAGGTGGCTATAGTCTCATGTCTTGTCACATTGTCACATTATTTAAACTGGATTTGACTAAAAGCAGTATGTTTAGATTGAGGCTGCATGAAAGTCTGGATCATCTGCAAACTCCGCAATTTCATTTACCAAATCTAGCGTATATAAGCCCAAAGGTAAGTTAACCTCGCCTCAAATTGTCTTAGATTGGCTGTGTTATAAACGTAATAATATTTTATTTTCTTTGCCTCAAACTTTACGTGTATAAAACATTTATTTTATATTGAATTTTGTTAATAAGGGAAGTAATTTAGGCTGGCTATGAGCTCGCATTCGTTGTTACTTGTAATTTAAAAAAAAATATATTACCGACCACTAGCGCCAACTACCGGGCAAACAATTGGTAATGCATATTTAATGAGGTTGTACCAGGTGAAACTTCGCGCAAAGTGCGAAATGTGAAATTCTTAGCATTAAGCGTATTAGGTAGTGCCTTGAATGAAATATTAATTATAATTTAACCCTCAGATGGTTACCTAGGGGGTGTTTCAAACCCCCACCCTCTTTATTGACCTATAACATCTTATTAAAATT
>JAQGBX010005685.1:0-13363 GCA_034698745.1 Megaphyllum sjaelandicum
CGCCCCAAAGCTGGAAACAAGAAGATGAAAACAAGCAGGAAAGAAGCTGAAAGAAGCACGTCGAAAGTAAGCATTCACTGGGTTCTCACCCTTAATCTGTCTTGCTTGCGCCGAATCTTGTTTCCAGAGTTCCGATTGGAACCGAATCTCGGTGAATCTTCCAGACATCCCGTTCGTCGGTCACGTGACCTGGATTTCCCTAGGCCGTAGTTTCGCGCCGTCGCCGACGGAAGTAGGCCGTCTATTTTTAGCGACGCAACGATCGGCTGGGGGAGATGAGGCCATTGCCAAGCGCAGAACGACAAGCGCGGAGCAAAAGGGGTAGAGTAGGGACCGAAATGTACGCTAGGAGAATTGAGCGTGCCGAAAGTGGCGCTGGGGGGCCAAGGCGAGGAAAATCCGATTGGCCACGGACGTTTTACGCATTGAACGTCAAACGATGACACTTTGCAATACGTCTTTGAAACGAATCTGGTTTTAATCGAGTTTGAAAACGAACGGAAGTCAAATTATTCCATGTTTACGTTTCAAAGGCAGCTTGACAATGATTAAATTTGGACGGATCAACTTGCTCTGAATTGGAAACGAGACACGTTGAAGTCGTAAACCCGTGTTCAAAATTGGTGCGAGTTCCAAATGTGCGCGTAGAAGTCAGTTTTATCAATGCGACTCAGGCTTAAGCTTTACGAATTGTACTTTGGCAGTTGTGAAATCTTGCGTGCAAAAGGAATGTGTTAATTGGTTTAAAAAACAGTGCTAACTATGAGTGAAGTTTTTGAACCAATTAGTGTGTCCAATTCGCATTCGTGCTCGATTAATTAAGCATTTAATTTTACTGCCAAAAGTTCCATTCGCAAAGTTTCAGTCTTCATTAAAAGCAAACATAAAAACAGAAAATGGTTAAGAACCAACTCCAAATTGGCATGCTTACTTTTATTTTTTACACGTGTTGCATTTTAAAGTTTAAAATTCATACTTGAAAATGCAAAAAATCTCACTTATATATAGTTACATTCCTTGGTTAGCCTATTTATCACAATGTTTTACTAAAAATATTTAATTTTGTTCCTAAAACTATCTTGGAAAAGTTCCCACTGATAGATCCTCTTAAAGACGCGTCAAGTGATACTCACGCAGTTTCGTTACATAATTTTGATGTAAATCGATGTTAAGATTTCCATCAAAGCAATGGTTATTTCAAATTGGCCTAATTCGCAAATTTGCCAAATCGCGTATGAGTTTGGAGCCAACTGCCCCTGAATTCCGCGCACTGCGCTTTTCTCGCCTCCTCTTCATCAGCCAATCGGCGCACTCCATTAAATCGCATTTTTGCGCTCGCTTCAGTGCGTTTGCGAAGCGCACTTGGGCGAGGATAAAGAGTTTCTGAAAATGCTAAACGGGAATCACGTTTGGGAAATGTATCGATTTTTTTGTTCCGAGAACAAAAAAAAAGCGAAGCTGTCGAATTTATAACACCGAAGATCATCATTTGGGACGTGTTTCAAACACGATCCCGAACGTGTTTTTGAAAATTAACTTCGTTTTGCGGTTTGCAGTAAACCCGAAAAATATACACGTATAAAGTACGGGTTTATGAAATTGAGGAGGAAACTGGTGTTGAAATATCGTTGTATACATATGTTCCCTGTATGTTTCGTGGTAAAACTCCGATCATCAAAGGACGTGCGGATTCTGTCGCAAATCTTACTGATTCCATTTCGTCGTGCTTCTTTCAGCTTTTCTCCTGCTTGTTTCGATCTTTGGGGCGCACAATGAATGGTGATATCAGCGTAATGGTCAGTGTGCTTGTTGGCGCCACTGCAAGCGCTATGTTAGGTGAAACATTCCGCGTAAAACCTTCCACATCCTCATTAGCATCTCATGATGAGTGCATTACACATTTTTACGGTACATAAAGCGGCATACAGTCGATGGCTACACTTTTGACCAATAGTGATCTGTGTGCCACTCTGCCTTAAAAATCTGCTTCGGATTTTCAAAAAAAGAATGTTAAAAACATTCTGGAAAGCTTATAAGCGCTTCTTGTAAGCTCAGCCTGACTCAGCTAAGCTGTCTTTGTGTGCGCCCTCATTTAAAACGCACGTCGCATTCTTATACCGCTTGATGGTGCTAGTGTACGCCGAGTGGTAAGCGCCTGCAAATAAGAATTCACTGTGTTCTTACCATATTGCTGTCCATGGAACACTCTGTTCCAAGTATGCCAAGAATGATATATAAATGAAGCTTACACTTTCATTATATCGTTTGTAAGACATGTTCAGTTATTGCCAATTGACGTTTTAACATGATCATGTGTTGTGGTCATTACTGCATCACAACTCTTTCATGAAAAAGTCACGTCATCCCTGACTTTACTTCTGCATAAGGTCCACTTTTTAAATCGCGCGTTTTAACTCAAAACATGGCGTGTTTGAAACAAACATATGCACAACTTCTTGCCTGTCCCATTCCTGCAAACACACGTTTTCTGACAAATGTTGAATTACAGAATATCGGTTGGCATTTCCGCACTCCTTGTTGTTGGGGTACTCATAACACCTTGCACACTAGAGATGTAAGCAACTTAGCTTTTTTAAACTTGGATCTGAAGTTTCATAGAATATGTGTTGATTGTTCGGACCGCTTGGTTTCTGAATTAAGTTCCTCCCTCACGTTGGATTCTGGGAATCATAGCTGTACACTGTGCATGGGTTGAAGGAATTGCCCCGAAATGTCTGCCTATGGTTTCGAAGTCCAAACCCGGCGCTGACCCCCGCCATTTTTTCCTCCATAACATTTTTATTGGTTTTAAATGGCCTTAATGCATTGATGAATGTAAAGAGATGTCCGTCCATGGCCTGAAGTGCGCACGTATCGAAAACGTTTTGCCGTTTCCTTTCCTCCTTATGTTTATCGGAAACTCATTTGTCGTCCTCCTTCCTTGGGCACCTCTTTGGCCTGGGCAACCCACGTGTTGGGCAACCGCAAATGTGTTTGCGAGATATTTTTAGCCACTCTTCCGTCCTCCCCCCCCCACAAAAAAAGGAAAAAAAAATGCCACTTTCAACTTGATTAATCGTCATTTAAAAAGTCACTTCTTTGGATTACTTTTACCCGATTCGTACATGTGCTATTGATTCATCTATTATTGATTCAGGATGGTTGATGTAGCATGAGTCTTTTTCTTCTGTGACTGTCGAATCTTGAAAATATCGAATTGAGACGTCTTTTTTTTAAAGTACAGTATTTGAATCCTTGTCTTTTATTTCTCCCCCTCCCCCCAGATTATATCTAATCTGTGATATAAAATAACACAAGTGAGATCACAGAAAAACATCATTGTGTGAGTATGAGGATTGTTTTCAGAAAATAATTTCTTAATTGTGTAATGATGCATGCAAATCATCTGCGTACCAAAATATAATTGCGAGAGTACAAGTATAAGGTTTGTTAATTTGTTTAGCTGAAAATAAATTTGATTTTAATTGTGTAGTGAAAGGAAAGAAAAGTTTCAAAGAATGATTACTTGACATGCTATTTTTTATAATAACGCATACAATTATATATCCTTACGTAAGCTGTTCGAAAAAACAGCATGGTTCAAGAGTTGGGAGGAGGAGAATATTAAAGCAGATTTCGTTATACATGTATCCGTTTGCGAAAAATTTCGCGCATGTTAAAACTATTCGTGTGGTTTTTTTTTTTCGTAATCCGGGGTCTGAGGTGGTCAGTTTGACTCTTGGAATGACCGGTCCATGCCAGAAATTCCGCGAGTTATACTAGTCTAAAGCTCTGTTCTAAAACACTGTTCAGACTAAGTACATGTATGTGCCATCATGCCGATTTAACGACAGCATACGGTAAGAACATATTGAATGCTCAGCCGGGCCGAACTTAACAACAAGCGTTGATAAGTACGGAAGTCAAGAGGGGCCACGAAAAAAAGACGTAGCGGTGGCGCTGTTCTCCCCTGGTCATCACGCGTTTGACGTCACTCAGCCATAAAGATGGCGATTTTATTTATTTTTTATTTCGTGGCCTATCTAGACTTCCGTACTTATCAGCCCTTGTTGTAAGCTCGACCCGGCTAGGCATTCAGTGTGTTCTTACCCATATCCACCATCCTGGTGACGTCAGAATCTCGTTGTCAATGTGCATTGCGTGAGCTCTTACAGTACAACAGCACGGACGTCTCTCTTATCCGGGCCTCTTCTCCTCCCCGGAAGCTCTTCCGGCGCCCAACCTTAGAAGGTTCACTCATACTAGCGTTTTTAGTAAACGCAGCATTGCGGGGAGTCCAGTTTTTTGTCCATTTTTTTTAGAAGCAAAAGCCATTTTTCATCCAGCAATCATTTCGTTTCTCGGATGTTTGAATGCTTCACTAAAGACTACTTTAGTGCTCCTCAACCGCGCTTGGCCAGCGTCCACCCCTCGTCCAGTAAACGGGGTCAAAATTCTGCATCGGAGCAACTAAAAATCCAATATCTTTTATTTTCTTTCTTCTCTAAATGCTTTCGCTGATGGTTGTTCGGAACGAATCCAAACTTTTATTCGTTTTTTTATACAATTTCTTCTTACACCAAAAACGGGTTTTGTATGGAAAGGAAGAAATAGCCCCCTCTTTCTTATGTGTGTGCGTTTTGGATGAATAGAGCATAACGGGGCTCTTGGAGAGTCCCTGTATGTCAAAAGCTGTCATCCGTAAGCCTAGGCTCGTGTTTGAACATTGCCACCACCATTTTGCTCTTCGTGAAGCGAGTATTCCTCGAGGTAAGACGGTCCGAAATTTGATCATTTTTATGTGAATGTACGGTTCGAGGCGGTCAGTTTGAGATCTTGGACGGGCAGTCTAGATAGAGAATCGAACGAAAAACACTCAAAAGAATGTTTCCACTTCGCATGACAGATGACTGGAGGAATGTTCTTTTTTTTTCATTATTGCGACTTTGGTGAGTGAGTCTTCCATTTATTGCTATGTCGTCTCGAACCTACCGCCCAAGGCGGTCAGTTTGACACCTCGGACGGCATGTCTTCGTCGTGAACTGAGCGAGAAATACTCGAACGTACAGTAGTTTTACTTGTCATAAGGCTAACACGGTGGAAATTGGTTGTTTAGACACATTGCATTCATTCCGAACAAATATTCCACTTAAGGCGGTTTTACGTAATTTACGACCCGATGAGCGGTCAGTTCGACGCCACGAATGGCCGGGTTTGGTAGTGCTCAGTAGGAAATGTATTCAAGCCCTATGCCAACATTTCGGACATTGAAGCCATGATGATCGACTATTTGGAGTTCTATTTTAGGTTCGCTTGTAACTGAAGCCTGAGAGGGTCATTTGGAGTCCCTGGACAGTCGAGGTTGGTCGAAAGTTGAGTGCGAAATTATGTAACTTTTACTGGTAGTCAGAGGCATTTTCCATTCATGACGCCACACTATACGTTATCTATACTTCTGCTACACTTGTGACACTGCAATGTCTCTCATTGTTTGTCTTCAGAACTACAAAAACGATTTTCTGTGTTATTTTTTGATCGCATTAGTGGAAGTTTCCACGCTTGTCTCTCGCGGTCTCCATCCGCTTTTGTTCGCTTTTTCGGTCATTTTTTTCACGCGTTACGTGCTCAGCATTCCTTATTCAGCATTTTGTGCCGAGCGTCGTTTCCGGCTAATTAATTTGATAAAGGACCCATTATTGCGGACTTGATACGCTGCGCTTTCATTTAATTTCTTGTAAGGGTCAACGAGGAGCGCCTCGGGGACACGATGCTGTGTAACAGATTAGCATCGTTCGATGTCAGTTGCTGCCACTGGATGGCGCCACGATCTCAACCGTTATTTGGATTTTTGGATAGCTTTTTATCTCAACGCACATCACGTTAGTGAAATCTGCGAAAACAATTGTAAACAACGATGCATTCTACTTCCGTTGGCGTTGCCAGAATTTCTTAAAAAGGAAAAAAAAATCATAAAATGGGTGAAAATTAGAACGCGTCTTTACATGAGTATATTGCTCTGGATTTTCGGAGCAGGTTGGCCATCCTTGGTGTCAAATTGATCGTCTTGCCCCGTGTGTTTTGGATAAAGAGCTCAAATGACCATACGAAGCAACTTTTTTTAATTTGCTCAATTTTCCTCCTAGAATTCTTGTATCGACCAGGCCTGCTACATAACAAATTAAAATGAGGACTTCAGACTAAGTAACTTAATTCGGGACTTGACTCGCACTTAAGCTTTTTGTTGGCCACCAGTTGAGAAGTAATGGCACCAACCGCAGATGGCGCCACCCTTGGGAAAACTATTTAAAGCTAGTCAACGTTGCCACATTTCGTATGGAATCGATATAGCGTTCATAAATGCCATCTAACAGCAACATTTGCGGTCCAGACGACTAAAAACGAGTCTAGTCAATTACTTGGTGCTTGCTTGGGAAATGCCATAAAGTTTGACCACAATCTGAAGATTCTTTGAATAACTCGTTGGTCACTAAGAATTTAGAAAGGTTACAAGTGCAACTCTGGCATCACTAAAAGGGCTTTAGATAAGAGTGGATTCATGCTGTCTGAATTTCATTCTAAAGAGGCTTGTTTCTTAGAAATGAAGACATTTATGACATTTAATCGTCCTGACCATAACAGCTGTTGCTTCCAAGAATGTTTTATATTTGTTTTTTTTAGAGTTAGAGTGAATAAATCAAAATGTAACACGAAACCCAGAGACGTTTACTGTACTCGCCATGGTAAATTAGTATACGGTATTCAGAAATTACTTGAGACAGAATATTTTAGCGAGGCGCGTCTCATTCTTCGTAGTTCTTTAGGCTGGTTAAAGCCTAAACACGCTTCGTGACTCAGTAAAGCATATTCATGGCGCTCCGCGCGGAAGACTTATGAGCGGTGGCGCCACTGGTCCTCTGCGACAAGTCTGCTTGGGTCCGCTCCAGGATTCTTGTTTGTTTCTTGCTGTGACGAAATATCGACTGCGTGCCGCGCTTTGACGGACTTGTCAGAAAATTGGCTTTATTAAATAAGGGCTAATTTCATTTTGTCTGAAAAATGAGAGAGAAAAAATGGCTCGTTCTGAATGCAGATGAGGCGTCGGAGGCTCGGCGCTTCCAGGCTGCTTTTGAATGCTGGCAACGGCGCTAGCTCTGCCAAAATGCCCCGGCTAAATGAGGATTGAAGGCTAGATTAAGTTGCAATCCCGCGAGATCAGAATCTGCGGGAATCGTATCGGATTTTCTCTCCTACGTGAATTGACGGGATAAGCACGGGGCCCGGATCCTAACCAGTTAACATCGCTAGTATCGTCGCCATTTTGGATTCGACATGTAGGCAGCGCCTTCTGGCGGAAAACAAATTCTAGAGATGAACCAGCCGCTCTTGATATAAACTAGTTTATGTCAAATGCAATCTACAATTGTAGAAAGTATACGCAAAATTGGGTTAAAACTAAGTTCTGAACATGCTTTCATCATTTGTATGATTGCATATCAAGCGAAATCCATTTGGTAAAATGTGTTTACACGAAATGTTTTGATGCTAATCTAAGCACATTTCCTGTGTTTTTGCACATGTCTGGCTGCAGATTGCATAGACATACTGTAAATAATGACAAGAAGATAAGTATCTTGCTTTTGCAACGTTCAGGTTATTTTGTTGGTGTACTGTTTTGAAATGGTTTCCAAATTTCCATTTGGGACAACACACATGTAATACTGTAAAGTCTTGATGTTTGTACATGCCGTATCTTGTCCTTAAATGGAATAAAGTGTAGTAATTATTACTGTATGCACGATTCCAACTGCGCAGAATTCTGCTTTCTGCAAGCGGCGCGCATGCGTACTTCGATATGTCGCCATTCTCCGCATAGGACTTGTGGATAAATGTTCGAGAAGTCGAGACGTGTCGCCAAAAGATGCTTGTACGGTGTTGTTAACCATTCCAGGCTTAGTATTACTCGGTTTCGGTGGGAAAATTTCGAGTTTAAAACGATTTCAATTGCCACGGTGAATGGAGACGATTATCGGCTTCGAAATGTTCGGTCGAAAATCGCTGGACGTACAGCTCTGGAATATTAAATCCTGCATCGATTTCTATTCGAGTAGGTCATAAATCGAAAGTTGTCAAAAAGACGTGGATATCAGATGACGCCTGCGCAAAAGGGCACGCTGGAGGAACGTTTTGAAAGTCTTTCTAGAAAAACGGCAAATGAGAGATATGTTCGAAAGTTTCGTTCTCGATCAGGACAGGGATTTTTGTGTACACTGTACCAATGTATATTGGCATTTTTGATTCTCGTATGCATGCCTATACATTTATACTGTTATTGGATAACTTTAAAAATTCTGCGCTAATTCTGTGCGCGAACACCAATCTTGAAGCAAGAAGTGAACTAGAGTATACATGTAGAGCATCAAAGGATTCGATATCGGAGTCCTCCATTTCAGCCGAGACTGCACACGCGCTGTATCTATCAGATACACATGTAGATATTTGCATACATTTATTTAATTTAAAAAGAAACTTAATAATTTTACCGAAGGAATATTGAATTGTATTTTATATGTTTGAATCAAAACATGATTATAATTAAAGATTCGTTTTGCAGTTTTGGTTGGTACTCCGACCCACCTTGTTTTCTGACCATTCACAGCTTTCCACAAATATATTTATTCACCTTCAAGATCTCCTGATTGACACTCATTTACGTACCGTATTCCCGCGCAAACAACGGCATGGCACCATAGCCCGGGAATAACAAAATCTCTTTGCACATTTTGTTCCATGCCACTATACCCAGGGTATGCCATTATAAACTGAGGTATCCTAGTTCATAGGAAAAAAGCATTTTCCAGTTCAATTTGTTGTTTTCGCCAAAGTTGCAGTGCAGACCGGCTAATTCCTAAATTGGTGACTGTTCATCGAATATTTCCATTGTTTTCATCGAATTTCTGTAAAGCCTTCAGCTTTTCTTCAACTGTATACGATTTATGGCTCAGCATGGTAGTGCTCCGAATGATAACTGTGTGATACTGTACCGGTAGGGGCGTTATTTGACCAACTTGTACATTCAAAATAATATCCTGAATAACACATGAATTGTGGGATTGAGGTAACAAGTTGCGTCATTGGTGAAAAGGTAATTCCCGGAAATTTTACCCCTGCATATAACGGCATGCACTTATCCCCAGGTATAGTGGCATGTTGTTCTCCCTCTTCCTATTGTATCATGCCGTTGTTTGCGCGGGAATACGGGTAAGAAAAGGTACAATATACTACATGCACTATACAGTATATAAATCAATAGTAGAAATAACAAATGAATTTTCTTTAAAAAACTACAAAAATAGTTCTCTGTATCTCACAGATAAAAGGGCCCTTTCCAACTACAGTTGATGATGTAATACGTGTCACTGACCTTGAGTTAGGTAGCTAGAGGAAACCACAGCCTCAATACTGAAACTGTCGTCTATTTACATGTATTTAAAACACAAAACATTTTTAATGTACATCTCAAATGATAACGCGAGTAACGGAGTGTTAATCAATGGATTAGTCTTTATCAATAGAGTATTTCAATTTCGCAAATAGCAATGACAAAAAAATGAGCCTCATATAGCAAGTTTAACGAGGGTTAAATAACATCGGAGTAAATTTCATAAAACTTATGCCGCGTTTCAGACGTGAAAATAATCAGATTTCAAAATCTTGGCTTGGTTTCCAGCCAATTTTTGAAATTTTCCTGGAAAGCTATGAATGTTAATCACATGCCGGAATCACGTGGATGTTAGATTAAGAACACATTGAATGCTTATTGCAGGCGCTTACTACTCTGCGTGCAACTACAAGGTTAGGCATAAGTCTGTTTTCTGATCAAACAACAGACAAAAATGCCATATAGGCCTACATTAATTTATGAACTGAACGTGATGAGATGGAATCGAATTGTAATATTAGTGGCAGTGGTAAATATGGGTAAGAACACACAGAATTCTTATTGCAGGCGCAACAAGACCTTACAGATTTTTGTCCCACCTTGTATTTGTATACGCAGAGTGGTAAGCGCCTGCAATTCTTACCCTTATGGTTCGTGACTGTTGGGTTCGTAAGACATTTTTCATTTGAAAACTTAATGAACGACCCTTATGCGAAACCAAAAAAAAAACGTGCCTGGCGTTACTATCTCTTGATTTAACGCCAAAGGTGAAGCTTTAGGACGGTAAAGCAGCCGAGCGGAAAGAGAGAGATTCTATGAAATTATCATAAATGTACCATATATACAGCTCGTTTATAAAAAAAAAAGCCAATTGGTCGCCCCATTCTGGTCACGTCTCTGACGCTCGAGATAGAGGACGAGGCAACAACGGCGAGAATGTCCTTTGGGGAAAGGCAAAGGTGACTTATTGGATCCGAGGGATCGGGTAACAAATCATACCCGCTCCCCAGGCGCCTCTTAGAAACTGATGCTTTCAAAATTGCAATTCAAGTAAGACTCTTCTCGGAGAAAAATAAGTGCCGCGTGTCCATTACAAGGACCTGCGTTTTTTTCAGAAACATTGTTGCATTATTAACGAAGACTTGTTGATTCGGCGCATGCCGTAGCTCACTTTGTGCCGCGGGGGCTGGAACCCAACGACATTCCTATTTATTATTATTATTATTTTTTTGGTCGTGAATAATGAAAGATGCGATAGCGTGCTCTAATAAGAAAAACGTCGGATCGATAAGGGCCTAGTTATTTCATTCTCTGTTCCTACTTTCCATCTTATCCGTTCATGATAGCAAATGAGCAACGTGATTGTGCTGCATTAGAATAACACGTTACTGTACAGTAGGTGATACACAAACAGTATCTAACTCCCGCTTCTGAAGGGACACGCCTCTATAAATCATAATTAGAGAGATGAATGATAAAGGTTACCGTATCTATTACGGTAACCATGGGGAATCTCTCTAATTTCTAGTTTTAAGACGGTAAGGGAAGTAGGGGTAATGGGACCAACTAGGGTAATGAGGCCGTGCCTGGTTTTGAAAATGCCCTTTCAAATAGGAATAATTGGATGATGATGTGTAGACATTTTTGGTTGGACGTCGTCTGCTACTTCATTGTTTTCAATTTAAGATGTTCGTCGAAATGGACTATATTTTCTAATTTATTTTTATATATTTCAGTATTTTTGCATTATGTGAGGAATAACCAACACTCGATTTTATCTTGTTTTTATGTTATTGAAATGGCGACCCTTTTAATTATTTCTGAAATACGAAGTCTGTACTTGCCTGATTGATATAAAAAGATTTTACGATTACTTCAATAATTCAAAAATACTGATATATATATGCAAAAACAATTAGAAAATATAGTCAATTTCGACGAATATCTTTGAAAACAATGAAGTAGCAGACGACGTCCAACCAAAAATGTCTTCACAATGACATAACCTATAGTGTTCAATGTGGTCAGTTGAATGACGGGACCATTATGGCGAATTCGACTCACCCAAAAAGTGTACACCGGGTGTAGCTACAAGGTGAGGCATAAGTCTGTAAAGTCTTGTTGCGCCTGCTGCCTGCAATAGTGCCGATTTAACAGAACTTGTATTGTAGCCTACACCTGGTGCACTTGGGTGTACACTTTTTGGGTGAGTCGAATTCGCCATTAGCAGACGATAGACGATCGCGTGATAAAACGGATGAGAAAATTAACCTGTTCAGGCGTAACTCTTATAGGAACACAGTATACATTCTTAGCAATTTCCACAAGTCGGACTGTGCGGTAATTTTTCCCGTTATAAAACAACTATAAAGAGCTGTAAGTTTGTTGATAATAACGTTTTTTAATGATAGGTTAGCCATTGTTTTATAGATTTTCGTATTTTTACGTTAGTTTAGCGTCATTTTGGGTTACCAGCGTCATGAAATGTTACGTTATAAAACAACTAGAGCTGTAAGTTTGTTGTTAATAACCATTTTTTAAGGATAGGTTAGCCATTGATTTATTGATTTTTGTATTTTTACGTTAGTTTATCAGATACATGTATGTTTTTATAATCCCAATCGGTCCGCACGTGAGGTGCAGCAAGTGCAGACGAAGCGTTGCTAGCAGCGCCACCGCCAAACGATTTTTGGTTTTTCTTATTTCAAATGCCGACAATCGATGGGAGAGGAAAACGGCAAATGAAAACGTGAAAATCGGTTTTTGATTTTCCAGGATAAATTTTTGATTTTCGGTTTTTCGTTGTTGTGGACGGGGCTTTAGACATTTTTTTGTATGGAGATTTCGCACATTTCTTCGTTGTGCAGAATGCGTCATAGATGGCGCTGAAATTTTGTAGATTTCAAAAAGTTCTGTTTGCCGCGAGTTTTTTCTATTGTTAAATTTAAAAAGCCTTGACAATCTAAATTATACATTGGTTAAACCCAATGTGTGCAACAAATAATTATTTGTTACATAAATTGTTTTTTTCTTGTAATTGCATTTTCCAATCGGTGTAATTTGATTCTAGATTTTATGGTTAAAGTGCCTATACATAACAACTACTATAATGTGAACAAACCTTTGGAGAAAACTCAAGGCTAACCTCAACGTTACGGAATTCCACTCCAGATGGCGCTGGTTTTCGTGGACTAGAGCGCCACCTGTGAACGTATTCCTTCTTTTCTTTTGGCGAAGGCCACGATTAGTTAGTCACTATTCTTGACCCTGAGTTGAGAAATGGTCGTTTTTTAATCGGCTTTCAATCGAGGTCGCCCAGCTGTTGTTAACCTAAATTCCAGGCAACTTAGATCAACCCGAGCCCCGACGGTGGCGCCCCCGTCCGACCGACGATGAATTAGTGCAGGTTACGATCGTAATTAATAATGACAGTCTTGGGCTTGGATCGAGATTAAATAACAACAGCTGCGCTAATTCTTTTGTGTCCAACCTCAATCGCGCGTTTTGACAGATGGTTCATTTATATTTCATATTTTAAGGAGGCCTGGTCCCAAAATTGGGTGAACGCGATCGAGAAATGGCACGGCCGAACAATCGTGGCGCCACTAGCGTGGAAACGGGAAAGTCAGAATGTGGCCGCCATCTTTAATTCCATCTAGGAAATTGAATTGGTGTTAGTGAGCCATGAAATTGTTTTAACGCGGACTTTGTTATGGAAATATATGTGGTATTGTTTGCAGGAAGTCATTTCACCTCCCTTTAAAAATCCCGCAAAACCTTTATCGTTCCAAATTCGAGATCGATCTCAGACACTTGGGGATGATACTGTAGTACAGTGGTCGGCAACCTTTTGAGACCGAAGAGCCAAAAGTTACAATTTACAAAATTTCCCAGTTTTAAAGAGCCACTAATATTATTGTTTCA
>JAQGBX010005686.1:0-13361 GCA_034698745.1 Megaphyllum sjaelandicum
CAGTCCTCCCCAGATGAACTGCCCCATGCTATTTCTTTCATTTTGAGTTACACACTGCACCTGTACCTGCAGTTGTTCGTTGGAATAATTAAACTTGTTTTTCCACATATCCGTCTCCACTGTCTCACATAAACGATGTTTATTTTTTAATAATATAAAATAATGTAAAAACTGCTACACAAAAAGTCATTTTTTAAATTGTTAAGAAAACATAATGAAAATTGCTGACGTCATTTTTAATTAAGTTTTTTTGAATTTTTTTTAACTTTTGTGGCTTAAATTGCTAAACTTGCGAGCACTTTTTATACTGTACATTCATGTATTTCAATCAGTCACTTAGATATGAGACCAAACATAAGTAGGTGATGACTTAAAAAAAATCTAATTTTAGCCGATGTTATAAATACTTAAATATACATTTAAAAGGGAGATTAAATTAGAGACAATTTGTTATAAAATTTAAATAAAGAAAGATTATTCCAGAATTAAAAAAGAAAGTGTTTTAGACTTCTAACTTATCGTTTTAATAATTTTTCTTAAATATAATTAAATATATCGGTAATTTAAAACAAAGGAATCTGAATTAAAAATAATCAATAATCTTTTCAAATTCATGTCATGACATTATTACCGTTACATCAACCTGTTAGTCATCTAACTTAATTTTGAATTCCGTCACGAATTTTGCTGACGTTAATGGAATACACATGATTTTAATTAAAAATAAATACAGTAAAACCTGGAAAGGTGACCACCTTTGAATGGTAACCACCTGCTTATGTTGACCACTTTTTAGTGAAGTTTTTTCAAGTGTACATTTCCTTTATAAAAATGCTCGGTATAGTGACCAGTGACCACCTGTCTATTGTGTACAGTGACCAGTGTGTGTTGTCTTTTTTGCAATTTTTACATTGCCCATGTACCTTAAAAAGTGACCAGATAATGGATGTGTCCTGTTACATCTTGCTTTAAACCTTGGACATGATGATTCTGTACTTTTTTGGTTTCGTGGTTTTTTACTACGTGTATTACAGTCTACATGTATAAGTGCAGTGTATATAGTTAATTTAGGCATTCTTTGTATAGTGACCAACACTGCATTTTTTGGTGGTCACTCTTAGCAGGTTTTACTGTATTTTCGGATTTATTATAAATTATCGCAAATTGTTATTATCATAAATCTAAAATTAATTTCTTATATATATCTTTGCTTTTTTAAGTTCCAATAATACTGTTCTCATTCATTTTTAATTAACTTAGTATAAAATATAATAAAAAGGTGCTAGGCAATATTGACTACAGCGTCTGTTGGTTATTTATAAACTTTAGATTATCCTAAAAAGTATTTAGATTATTTGAAAACAAATAGATAATAAAACAAAAATACGAATCGGCAAAAATCAAACCTGGCCAATGACAATGTGAAAAAGAGATTAATTGCAAAAAAAGGAAACTATAGAAAATATTATCACTTTTTTAAAAATATCAAAAATTTGCCAAAAAATTTAATTTAAAAGTGTGACAATTATGTATTCGTAGAATGGTTAAAATTGTTGACAATTTTTGCTCGGAAAACGTGAAAAATGTGCAAATTTGTCCTTGAAAAATTTTGAAAAGTTGTACTGGGAAAACTTAAAACCGTTTTGCATATTTTTAAACGGAAAACGTAAACAATGTTTCAAATTTGTACTTGTAAAATGGGCCTTTCAAGCTATCTCACTTCTTCTGGTTTTAAAGATCTGGATTAACTTTACGATAACTTTGTAACGAAAAATAATATTAAAAATAACGAAATACGGCCGGAATAACTCGCCTCTTTAAACAATATAAGACTAATACACTAACTTTTATCAATTAATAAAAATGTAAAATACTTTTACAAATATGCATAATTTTCCACGTTTTTCGTGTACAAATTTACAAAATTTTCCACGTTTTCCGAGTGAAACTTTGCAAACTTTGCCAACTTTGCGTAATTGTCACATTGATAATATGTTCTAGTACCGATTTTGCAAAACATGTCAATTTTTTACACTGTCATTGGCGAGGGACATTTTTTTAAAAGCTTAAAAAATCAGGAAAAAGCCAGGAAAATAGACATTTCCTTTCAAAATTTGCATACAATTTTAGACGCCAATAATTGATTTTTTTTTATCATATTAAAAGCGTAATTTAAAATGAAATTAACAAAATTTCATCATAATTTCACCTGAAATCTACTTCATAGGTCATTTGAAAAACTTGCATCGAGTTTAGCGACCTGCCTTTTACTAATTTAATCAAGCTTTATTCCTTAATTTATTCAAATCTTATTAGTTAAGAAAGATTAATGTGTTTCAGTAATCATTTTCAGCATGTACATGTTTTACACATCAACACGTTTGTGTACATCAACAGAGTTCATTAAATAAATTACGGAATACATTTCAAAATGCATTTCGTTAACAAGTGAATTTTTAGCCAAAAGAACAATAAGCAAATTCAAACCAATTTGAATAAAGTAAAGCGATAAAATATTTCAGAATTTTAATTTCTTTTTTTAACGCGCTATTAAACATTTAACAAAAACATTGTTGTAACTTATAAATAAATTATAGAATGAATTATTTAGATGGCGTATTTAAAAACTTCGAATATATTCTAAATGCATTTTGTAATATATTTCAAAATGAATTACAAATGCACTTCTTTTGAATGAGAGAATATTCCTCAGTGCCAACAACGAGAAATGCAAGTGATCCGAATTGAAAAGAGAATGTCAATTTAAAGAGAAATCTGAACCAGCATCACCAGCTAGTTGAGGTTGCTATCATGTTATAGGTCTACGGTCATGGCCGATTTAATATTGAAACTATCCCAGCATTCGCCGCAAGGGATTGTGGGAAACCATGAAAACCACAATCGAAGATAGCCGACACGGGAATAGAACCCAGGTCTACCGAATGCGAGGTGGGAATGGTAGCCACTCAGCCACCTAGCTCGGTACTCCTTATCAATGTGTTAAAATCATCTGAATAGTTTTTCAGCGATAATACTTTACTAAAATACAATTTAGCAAAATGTTTCCAAAAATTTCCACAGTAATGGATTTAGGAACAACACCGAGGAATTTGGTGCTAAAATGCACCGAATATTCGCCCTTTTAAGTACGCACTTTTCTATACCAAAAAAGCAATTTTGCATCAAGTTGCACGACCTGCAATTTTTTAAATTCAAGTTGTTGTTTTTTTTGCTACATATTTTTACCTTTGCATTTCTTGAAAGTTAAACAGGATTTTATTTATTAAATTTCTCAAAATTTTCTTTTGATTAATATTAACTGATAAATTATATCATAAAATAAGTCATTAGTTTGTGAAAATTTATTTTGAAATGCCGAGCAAATTTGCTTTTCTCAAGTATTTGCTGACGATTTTGAATTTTTATGCAAAAGTTTGTCAGCATCGGTGGTTCAGTGGAAGAATGCTCACCTGCCATGCTGACTGCCTGGGTTCGATTCATGGTCCATGCAACTTTTTTTTCAGTTATAAAATGTATTTTATTCAAATAATTTATATGATTTCGAAAAAAATTACATTTTTAAATTTACCTTTAACGTGATCAAACCACGTGACGTCATTGTTTATTCAGTTCAATTAGCTAGATGATTAACGCAGATAATATCGTTGCCGTAAATTATTAATATTATTATTTTTATACATCTCCCTAAAGTAAGTTGCAGTTTTAACTTTGCCAATAACTACGTAAATTTGTAAGTGCATTATAAAAAAAATTACGCAAATTGAAAATTATAAGCAACGATAAAACTACAGCTAACGTTAGAAAAAGATTTTTTTTTAAAAAAAGTAATACAACTTTTCAATTTTATGGACATAATTATTAATTGCGTTAATAAGTTTGCTGATTGAATGTTATTATAAATGACGTCAAGCGTTTTAAGGACGGCATTATAGAAAAAAACAACGAATATTTTAAAATTTCAAATATAGAATTTAAATTATGAAAAAAGTGTTCGCCAATCATTTTGTACCCGCATGAATACAGCTGATACCAATGATTGGCGAACGTGTATTCGGGGGCATAAAAGTGGTTTTATTCTTAATCACTTCCGTTTCCATACCTTTATTTCTTCAACGGTATTTTTTTAAGAAAATTTACATTAAATAATGAAATTTCGTGTATTTATAGTTTTTACACTGAAAAAAACCAACTAAATGCAATGGTAAAAAAAAAGGAGACAAAACAAAGTGGAAAATTTGAAATTAATTAATGATCTGACTAGCATATGTGGTTCACTGGTAGAATGCTTGCCTCCTACGTGATTTACCCGGGTTCGAATCCCTGTCCATGCATGTGTTTTTTTATTTTATTGTAAATTATTTCAAATAACTTAAAGGATTTTAGGAAAAGCTACAGTTTTCAAATGTTCTGAATTCACACTTTGAGCCCGAAAGCGCAAAGTGTCACCTGGTACAACCTCATTTAATTTGCATTACCAATTGTTTGCCCCGGTAGTTGGCGCTAGTGGTCGGTAATTTATTTTTTTAAATTATAAGTACCAACGAATGCGTACCCTATTAAATCAACATTCGATTAAAAAAAGGTTCACAAATATTGCGCGAATGAAGAAAAATAAAAAAAAAATTATCTTGTCAAAAAATTTACTTGACCATTTTCACAATTATCATGATAATCAAACTAGTTTTATTCAATAAAACAACTAAAAGATTTTAAGAAAACCATGCATCAGAATTGTAAATACCATTTAAAAACCATTTTTTAAACAAGAAATTTTGAAATAGGCTAGTGTCAAAATATTCGCAAAATTGTAGAAACCCACCGTTCCCTCTTTCTCCCCTTAAGTTGTCCAAAAAATTCTCCAAATTGTGAAAAATTATCCAAATGGTTAAAAATTATGTATGTAAAATTGCTGTTTAAGTTTCTTGCAAATGTTGCTCCAAGCACGTCTCTGAAACATTACTTTCCTTTTATCCAACTCGACTGTGGATCATTAGAAATCCGATACAACGAGTTTAGATTATATGAAAATTGCCGGAAAAAATTATTTAAACAATTTTTTTAAAAAACGTGATTGAACCGAGAATCGAACCCTGGCCGCCCACTGGGCAGGCGAGCTACGTAATTATTCATATTTGTCAATAAATACTTGAGAAAAACTATTTTTGTTTGGCTTTTGTGGTTATTTTTTTCATAAACCAATGATTCATTTTGAAATGAAATTTATTTATTTTTATTACAGTAGAACCTGAAATAGGGACTTGGAAGAGATAATACGGGGGGGTAGGAGAACAAGTAGGTATCATAGAGGAATTAAACTAAGCCAAAGCAACGCTTGGCCGTGCACAGCAAGTTATTAATATATGTTATTACAAAATGAGTCATTGGCTTGCGAAAAATTAATCACAATAGCCAAATAAATTAGTTTTTTATCATTGATTTGCTGAGAATTTTAAATGTTTAGCAAAGCATAACGTTTTTAGATATCATAATACTTATTTTCTTCTATGTGTTATTTTTTAAACGATTTTATATCAAATCATAATTATCGAGAAAATTTGAGGAAAAATATTTAATCAATTTGTGAAGATTGCACAATTATCGAAACAAAACCGAAAGATCCTGACTAGAAGATGATATCAAAAATTTAAAAAAATATTTATACATAAATATAATTAAAGATATACTTACTGTTTACGTTTTTTTAATTTTTCTATATTTTCAAAAATAAAAAAAAAATTATTGTAGAATTTAAATTCGAGAATAAGTTCGTTATAACATTTAAAGTTAAATGGAAATGCCAAGCATAATTATGTCTACCCGTCATTAAAGAAAAGAAAATGTTAAAAAAAACCAAATTAAAAGTTACGAATCCTTATAACCGGTGACCAAAGTTTACACTCTCTGGTAGCCGGCTATTCAGACCCGCGTCTCTCGTTGAAGTTAAAAATGTAACTTTTCCTGAAACAATTTAAATTATTTGAATAACAACATTTTATAACTGAAAAAAAATGTGCTTCGACCGGGAATCGAACCTGGGCCGCCCGCATTTGCGTCTAAAATTGTTTAAAATTTTGATAGGAAATTTCAATTTAATGTCCCACTGATCAAACATTGCTGGCTCTGGTTGTAAACTATGGTGCCGTCTATGCATTTCGCTCTAAATTTTTCATTATTTACAATTTATTTTATGCAAAGCTACACATTCAAAGATTATTTAATTAGGAGAAACTTAATTGTTGTACAATTACTATGTTTTGCAAACTTTGATTATGTAGAAATTTGCTTGCATCTGCATATCAACCTTTTTTATTTTAGCAATAATTGAAAGAAACTACATTTTCAATGTCTAGTGTCCCAAATCTATGAGAAAACAATCTGGACAAAAATTCAAAATATTCCGTTATTATCCTTTTATTAATTTTTTATATTGTTTTTTCTTCTAAAAGTTTTCGTCAAGAAAAAATTAAGTCGTTGCCTTCTATGGGTTTGCAAACGTTGGTACTTATCATTCTTACTTTGAGCCTTGCTCGGCGAAGTGTCACCTGGTACAACCTAAACCTGATGCTAAATGACCTTTGTACAATACATTAGTATTTAAAAAAATTAAGATGTATTAACTGTTTATTATTTATTTTTTGTTTGTTCTATAATTTCTAAAAGTAAGAATATTCGTTCTAGAATTTAAGTTCGAGAAATAGTTCATTATAACATTAAACTTACAGTTTAATGGAAATGCAAAACAGAATTATGCATACCTGCAATTTGCAAATTAAATTTTATTAACTCGAGGCATTGAAGCTATTTAAAATGTGTACCGAGCAAGGTAGCTGAGTGGTTAGCATTCTTTCCTCGCATTCGGTAGACCCGGGTTCGTTTCCCGTGTCGCGTCCTTGATTGTCGTTTTTCATGGTTTCCCACAATCCCTGAAGGTGAATGCTGGGACTGTTCCTAAGCTAAATAGGCCATGACCGTAATCGTCCTTTGAATTTTCAATGAAAAATGACGAATTTGTGTTCATTTATCTTCTTCCAAAAAAAAAATTAAGTTTAATTCTAAATTTTTGTTTTTGTAACAAAAATATAGTCCAAAAAAACAAAAAAAAAAAAAACGAACTGGTCGATTATCACAATTACAATGAATCTATAATAAAACTAATTTTACTTAATATAACAACTGATAAAAATGATAAAAAGGTTGCTAACTGTGGTCATTGGCAATTCAGACAAAGGCCATATAAGATTTTTGTGAAACATTAGCGATTTTTTGCTAAATAATTTAGTGTAATGCGTGTTTTTCTTGTTTTCTTTATTTTATTTACTTACATAATCTAACTAATTTTAGGATATGCTATAATATTTTTAAATAACTCATAGTCGCAAATCTGTGCAATGTAAAACTTAAGTCAGTGAAATTTGGTATTGTACACACTTTCTTGCAACTTTTATTGTATTTTTACTAAGTTACTCCTACTCGTTGATTTGCTGATTTAAAGATTCACAATTCTGAGCATTTTTTCAACATAAATAAGTAACGAAACCTATGAGCACTTTTCATTATTTCCAAGCAATCTTCATTTGACATTCAAACTTAACGCTCATTAAATTTTTAAGTTAAAGTGTGACTTGATGAATTCATTGCTAATTTAGGAAAAGGTAATAATGTTGAAAATCTCGTCAGTATATTTATTCTATATCTAAAAAGAAGAGCTTTATGTTTGTGTCGTCAAAGTGCCGCCAAAACATTTAAATCATGCACTCACCGGATTTGTACGAACATTTCCAGGATGCCTTTCCCAAACCTTATCAATAATCTAAGGGGGGTAGTGCTCCCGAAAACATTACCCCAACTCCATGATCGAGTCTCCAGTATATCTCACATTTTACACAGAAATACTTCCGCTCTGACTCCCAATATGGCCGCCCCTTTCCATTTCTATGCTTCAATAGAAATCGGTTGATAATGTACCCATTCGAAACTGATTTTTAAGCACTTGAATCACCAGAGACTTAGAATTTCAAGTGATAATTCGATAAAATTGACTCCCCTCTACATGTATAAATACATGAACATTAAGATGCGCAAGTTGTAATTTCTCCTGCAAATCAGTTCGGAAAATTGACCATTTCATCATTTTTGAGTATATACTACAATTTATGTTGGACAAATTTATAAAAAAAATGAAAATAGCATTTTAATGTTAATGCTATGACCGTTATTTGCGTTAATCAGTGAGCTGATTAAACTTAATTGAAAATGACGTCAGGCGTTTTTATTATATGTAAAGTATCTTTTGATTTGTGAAGATCAACGAATCATGTGTGTTTCGCCACAACGTTAAAATAATTGTTAAAAAAAAACAAAATAAAAACAAATTGTAAAAAATGTGCATCGACCGGGATTCAAACCCTGGCCGCCCACGTGGCAGGCGAGCATTCTACCACTGAACCACCGATGCTTGTTCATTCCTTAAAAATTTTCAAATTTCTCAGCTTATTTTGCGAACAATTTTAGTTGATTTTAGCTAATGAGTTTTTTTTTTTTTTTTCAGCAAAAAAACTGCATTGAAAACAAATTTTCAAAATTTTAACAAAAGGCACATTTAAAAACTTCTTTCACGAGCAATTTTAAAATCTTTCAACTTAACTGTCCGAATATTCGCACTTTTAAGTACGCTCTTTCCTTATACCAATGTAGAGCAAAAAATGCAATCTTGCATACAGTTTAATGACCTGCATTTTTTAATTATATTTTTTGTTGCATTTTTACCTGGGAATTGAAGGTATATTGCTGAGGAGTACTGAGATTGCGCACCTGTTTGTAAGCATCGGTGGTTCAGTGGTATAGAATGCTCGCCTGCCTCGCGGGCGGCCAGGGTTCGATTCCCGGTCGATGCACGTTTTTTTTATTTATTTATAACTTAATTGATAACGGTAAAGTAATTTTAAACCTCTGAAAATGAAATATTTATGGAAATTAAGGATTTGGCTTACCATTTCAGGTACGATTTGTGAGTCTTTGTCGTTTCAACATTTCCATTTCCTGTAAAGAGAAAATTACGTATAACTATAGTTACTACTTAGTATTATAAAAACTTATTTATGTAAAAAACAATGAACAGTTTAACGAAGAAAATCGCAAAATTAGTTGGCTTTAGTTGCTTAGATAATAAGCTTATATGCTACGTCTAGCTACATCACATGTACGTGTTCTGTTACAAAAGATCGACGTTTCGAAACATAAATAACAGAAAACAAATCCGATTCGATTATCCATATAAAGTCATTCTCCAAACGTTTCCTTTTAATGGACATTTTACTGTTTTTCTTATTATTATTTTTACCTCACGCATTTTATTTTATTATCAATTTAAGTACACATCATCAATACAAGATTCATGCTTTAGTTTTCAGGTAATTTAAAAAATTTGAAATCATCAAATTAATCATCTTCGAGTAACTTTGTAGAAAATTTCATAAAAAAAGGTTCAGTAAATATATAGCTGTCAACCAAATTTTACCACCTACGATTGACATTATATAAACTGAGTCTGTTAGTTTTAAAAAAAAACATGTTAATTACGTTAATATATAAGAAAATTAAATAACAAAGAAATGCATCAACTAATAATTGAACCCAGGTCACCCGTTGGGCAGGCGAGCATTAATTCGTCCACTGAACCACCAAATGCTGACTTATGTCTCGTAATTATTCAAATTCCTCAGCAAATACTTGAGAAAACCCATTTTTTGTTCGTTTTTTGTGATTATTTTTTTATAAACCAATGATTCATTTTGAAATAAAATTTATTTATTATTATTAATCAAACGAGCATGTTGAGAAAAGGAATCAATAAAATCCGATTCTGTCCGAATGATGATTCAAATCTGAATGATACGAAGCACGTACTCATGCTTTCAACAAATACGAAGGTAAATATGCAAAAATACCAACATAATTTAACGAAATGGCAGGTCGTCTACAATTAATACTCCCCTGCTATACGCGGGAGGCCCGGGTTTGATTCCCGGTCGATTCAAGACTAATTTTTTAAAATGTAGTAATCAAATTTAACGATTTTAGGAAAAGCTACAGCTTTAATTGGTTCGTTATTATTCGCCGGTCTGTATAGCTGTTGACCAAAGAATGCTAACTTTGGTACACGGTTATACAGACTCGGTTTTTTTAAATATTCTGAGCGATTTGAAGATGATTTGATTTTTTTTTAATTTTACAAAAAAAAAAAAAAAAAAAAAAAAAATTAAATTTTTTTAATAAAACGTATCTTCGTTTTCCGTTTTATAGCGTAACAATATTTGTTTTAATCAGTTACCTAATTTGACTTGTATTGGTCGAATAATGAATTTGCAACAATTAACTGTATCGCATCTTATTTAATCACAGACATGGGAAACTATTTAGGAAATCTTTGTCAATTTGGCTAATTTTAAAGAATTATTTTTCAACAAATTTCTCAAATTTTACGACAATTTTTCAGTCATCAAAATTTTTTACAAATTATCGACAATTTTGCAACTTTTTAGACAGTTTCCGATATTTTTTTTACAATTGCCAATTGATAACAAAATTGTCAAAAAATCTTTAACTTCGTAACAAAAAAAAATAATTTCGAAATATTCGCAAAATTGTAGAAAAATGTCCAATAAATATTGTAATATAGTCATTTTATTTAAATAACATCGAATAATATATAGTTAAAGAAATGTACAAAAATGTGCATCAACCGTAATTTTTTTTAATTTTAAAGTCTTGCAAATTAAAGTATTAATTTTGTAAAAATCCAAAATGAATGCTATACTTGGTTAGATCAAGACCCTTGCAATTCTTTCAAACTTTTAAAAATATTTTCAGTACATAGTTGACAAATCTTTTAACATTTAAGATGACAAATCTTTAATATTTTAAACATTGTGAATTTAGGGTTTCCTGTAGAAATTTCATTTTCAATTTCTCTGGCTTTTCGAGGTTTTAAAAAAATTTCTCTGGCCAATGACAATGTAAAAACGACATTTTTGAAAACATTTTTCGATAAAAAATGTGCATATTTTTTTTTTAAAACAAAACATTGTGATTATTTTGTATTTGGAAAATATTTTAAAATGTTTAACATCTGTGCTCGAAAAAAGTGGAAAATTTAAAAATTTGTACTCGGAAAAAGGTACAAAATTTAAAAATCTGTACTCAAAAAACGTGAAACATTTTCTAAATTTGACAACAGAAAACGTGAAAAAATTATGAAAATTTGTCCTCGGAAAATGTGGAAAAATCTTAAAAATATTTTCCCTGAGATAACTACGTCGAAGTATTAATTTTGGTTAGCCATGACTGCGTCGAATTTCCCTGACTTTTTGAAAATGGAAAATTGTTGAAAATAAAATATGAAAACGTGGACAATTTGGCAAATTTGTTCTCGGACAACGTGGAAAAATTTGAAAACTTGTACTCGGAAAATGTGGACATTTTTGCAAATTTGTACTTAGAAATTTAACCCTTATGAGTCGTTTTCTAAAAACTTTCTCTCCACTTCATTAAATAAATTGGCCATTTGATAGCGCCTTAAAACTTTTTTGCATCATGCATGCGTCATGATGCATAAACGAAATATTTGAGAAATACTGAAAAAGATCGCCATTTCAAAATATGAGAACCAGAATACTGAATCTAGCGTTTACGATTACTTACTTAATTTAAAAAAAACTGAAATATAATAAGAAAGAAGTAATTATTAGCGTCAAATTTGTAGAAAATCTGCCAACCCGATGATGCAGCAGACGACGCACAATTTTATTTCTAATTAAGCGATGCATTATGCGTACATTTTCAGCCGATTTTTAGTGAATCGAGAAATAGGCAGGGTCGGCCATATTGGGAGTCAGAGCGGGCATATTTAAATGTAAAATGTGTGATATCGGAAATCCGACATTGCGCAAGTTCTAATTTCTCCTGGAAATAAGTTCGGAAAATTGACTATTTCATCATTTTCAGTTTGAAACTAACTTTTAAGCACTTGAAACACCAAAAACTTACTATTTTAAGTGATAATTCTATAAAATTTACTCGCTTCTACACATCTTAAAATTTAGATGTGGAAGTTTTAACTACTAAAAATAAGCTCGTAAGAGTGTCCATTCTACGTTGTCCTTTGAGATTTAAATTAACTTTTGAGCACTTGAAACACCACAAAGTTGGTTTGCATGAAAGGGTAAAATAAATAAAAAAAACTTCTAACACTCATACCTAAAACTTACAAGTATATCGGTTGAATCAAAAGACATTCAGTTAAATGTGATGATGCCCCCAAATTATGGCGGAGGTTGTTAGGAAAGACCACGTTCATGGCCGATTAAATATAAGAGCTATCCCAGCATTTGCCCTAATGGATTGTGGGAAGCCATGAAAAACCACAATAGAGGATAGCCGACACGGGAAACGAACCCGGGTCTACCAAATGCGAGGAGAGAATGCCAACCACTCAGCCACCTTGCTCGGTGTTCCATTTTAATGAAGGTTGATCCTTGTGTCACTGTCCGTGGTGACCGCTACCCTCTCCCTCCGGATATTGTGGCGGGAATTCGACTAAAGCATAAGCTGGGTAAGATCCACTATGCCCAAAAGTCACCAGAGAGTCAGAGAGCCTATAGGGCCCAGTGCAACAAAGTGACCACCACATTGCGTCGCCATCGCGACGACTACTGCTCCAAACTAATCAGTGAGATAAAATCCAATAAAAGGTCGTTCTTCAGCTACATCAACCGCAAACGTCGCTCTCGTGGGTCCGTGGTGCTTCTAAAGAGTGGGGACACTGTTGCATCTAACCCTGCTGATGTTGCCAGTGTACTGAGTAGCACATTCGCAAGCGTGTTTCTTGACGATGATGGGGAGATCCCTAGGCTACATGGCCCAAGTGAGTCTATCATCGTGCCTCCTGAGGAAGTCTTCAAGCTATTGATGGCGCTGGACGGGAATAAAGCTGGTGGACCTGATGAGATATCTCCACTCCTTCTTCAGAGATGTGCATCGGCTCTTGCGCAGCCTGTCACTTTCATTATTCAGAAAACCATAAACGACAGTGTGCTTCCGGAGGACTGGAAAAAGGCTAATGTTGCCCCCATTTTTAAAAAAGGTAGCAAAGAGGATCCGAATAACTATCGCCCGGTCAGTTTGACCTGCATCGCGGCTAAAGTTTGCGAAAAGGTGGTGCACCACAGGCTTTCCACCATTCTGAATGACCTTGGCTTCAAGGACCACTCTCAGCATGGATTTGTAGCTGGACGCTCATGCTCAACGAACCTTCTAGTGGCCCGACAAGACTGGACCTGTAG
>JAQGBX010005687.1:0-13360 GCA_034698745.1 Megaphyllum sjaelandicum
GCCCGTTTAATATTTAATTACTGTGACCCTAGGTCACGGCGCCACTGCGCCACCCAGTGGTGACCTCGACACCACACTGACCAATGAGGAAAAATTGTATCCACCGTTACTATAAACTTAAGTTTACTCTCAAATATTTCAAATTGTCCAACTTTATTACTACAAAGCCTAGGTCCAACCTAATTTTATCGATACAGCTTCCAGTAATCGCTATATGCACTGTAAATCACTAGTGACATGGCAGGATATTGCATATGCTGTACTGGTTCTTGACAGGCCATGTTTTTAAGTCAATTACCTAAAAATTCACCTGTACCAATAATGTACAAAATTAAATGATTGTTTTCCCCTACAGACTGTGTCAATATCTCCATAATCATTTGCTGGATTGTACGTTTTTAAAGGGTTTAACAACATTTGAAAAGTATGCTCTTATTGTTCTTCACAGCTGACAAGATTATTTTTGGGTGTCAAGACTATCCAAGCATGAGCTGACATCACAACTTGCAATGGTCTATAGCTACTGTTTATCTGAAAATTGGTCAGAAACTGCAATTCCTGTGTCCAATTCAATTCTTTACCCTACAGTTAGTAGGCCTACTTAGTACCATTTGGCAGGTGGATCATTATACAAAATCAAGACTAAGCAGTCTGGTCATGATAGACCCTAACATCACAATTTAGTTACATTTCCCATACTAGTTTCCCATATTTAAGACTAAGGAGGAGGATGGGAAGACTGTCATTATATACCTATGAAAATCAAACCAACCTTTTTTTTCTAACGGATTTCCACCATGGAGGTCAACAACTTGCACAGAAATTTACAAGCACACCATGTTTTCTGCCGTTTTTTTTATTACCGGACTAATACAAGCAAACTAACTGCACATGAGAGCCACAAAGTTTGAAATACTTAAGTACTGGTGTGATAAACAAGTTGTCTATCTAAAATGCTACCATAAAACTTCTCACTAGCAATAAAAAAAATTGTGAGAATGCAATATAGCTGTTACAAGAAGCGAACAATAAACAAACCGGGTGGATTTTTTATCACCGTAGAACTAGAGCTAAGACAAATGCTGCCTTACACAACAATTATGGATGATAAGGCTAGATAAAGGGATCAATCATTCCCTATGCTCCTTAGTTGATGGTATGGCCTGGTATATTGTTAACTGGAAGGAGCTTCCGAGGGTTTATTACTGAGGTTTTCTTGTCAGATGCACCCTTCATGGACTATATTGCCTCAAAAACGGCTAATTAAGGCTCCAATTCAAGACCAATTCCCAATTTGTGACCACCTTGGTTGAAATTCTTGCCATCGATCATGGCAGACAATGTCAACGTAATTCCTAAAATTAAGAAGAAATTGGCAATAAATATGATAGGCCTACATTAATCTTTGCAACTTAAATAATAAAATACTTAGTTATTTACCTTGTCTCAACTTCTGTGTGTATCCCAAACCGATTTGGCTGTTATTGCTAACCTTAGCCTAAAATAAAAAGTGAATAATTTGAACGTTTGTCTTTTTTAAGTAGAACATTAGTCCAAAAAAAAAAAAATGTTCACGAGAGAACATACACTGATCGATGCATCATCATCAAGTGCATATTTGCAGCCAAGGCCAAATCGAGTTGCATTATTTCCAGCAGTCCATGCTAACTGGACACCAGTTTGAAGTTTACTATTCACTTTTTGATAGATAGTTCCACCAAATTCCTGTCCATCATTTCTGAAAATAAATTAAAAAATAAAGTACAATTAACGAGGGCGCCTTGTAGAAACTGGAGCATATCAGGTGTAATTTAAATATGATTATGCATACTAACACATTTGTGTGCAATACAAAGTCACCCGTTGAATAACCCACTGCAAAATTGCTTTTGGTAAGTTTGGACTTGGCGGAGTCAAATGACATCTGATAACCAGCTAACCAGCCATTATATCTGCAAAGTAATCACTAATGAGCTATGTTTCTCGAGATGGTTAAGCTCACAAGATCGATGCGGTAATAGCACTTGTTTACCCCAAAACACTTGCACCATGAATAACCGGGCCAGCCAAGTCCAAATCGACATCAGCATTAAGGTGAAGATAGTCTCGCTTGTATGCAGTGCGGAAGCGACCACTCTTTTTGCTAGAAATGAACAGTAACTTAACGACAAAAGTAAACTTAATTATTAAACACAATTGCAAAAGAAAGGCAATTAAACTATACCCAGTTTGTGGAGCAAATGTGGTATCCAAAATCAGTTTTAATCCCTTGCATAGTTGATCTTCAACAGAAATTTCGGTTGCCAGCGTGTTGTCGGTATTCCATTTTTCCGTAAATGTCAAGCCTGGCATCACCAATTAATGAAATTTTCATGAATTTATGTAACAGTGAAAACTAAAATGCATCATGCCGGTCAAAGACCTTTGGCTTACCATACTCCTTAACCTTATATTTGCTTTCTAAAGCACCAGTCACTTTGCCAGTGTCTTGATTGGAAGAGCCATTTACATTGATCTCAACACCAGAATCTGTTTTGGTTTTGCAGTCTAACTTGACAAGTCCAAAATCTTAAAACACAATCATAAGGCCAAAATATTAGTAAACATTAGTTGGCAGCAATGCCACATAAGCCTAAAAATAGCACAAATAGCCCAACTTACGATATCCTTTCCCAAAGATATCTCTAGCATTTTTGCCGAGGTCAGCATAACAGCAGGGTGCGGCTGGCATGGCTTTAAATAAAATCAATGATTTATAAGATATAGGCTAGTTAATATATTTTTAATACAAAAATGTGCTTGAATTTGGCCAAGCTTTGATGTCGCAATTATTGTCCTGGGTTTTTATTGAGCCCGTGTATAAAGCCCCGAGTTTTGGCAATTTTCCAGAACCTCGTGCCAAAACACCATCCTTTTAAAATATCCAGAGCCTGCGATCAGCATGTAACAGTCCAATTGTATGCCAACAATGGGTGGTAAAAGCAGCACCTAAGTTCATGTAGCGTTTATATTATGCTACTGAAAGTAGCTAGCTTTTCGTTTGCCGATCTTGAGAATCATTTAAGAACTAATCAATTATCCATTCATCCCAAATACATTTCGTAAGTAGATAGGAAGTTGTAAAAAAAGAGCACTTGGTTATTAATGAGATTCCGTGAGGGAATGCTGAGTAGACATTAAATACACATTTGCACTTAGCAGATGGCTGTCCACAGGATGATGCAATCCACTGACATACTCAAGAACGTTTGGCAACAAACTACTAAAATTACGTTCAAGGAATGGGAATATATTCAGTTATTTCTACCATTTTTCTTTCAGTGGTGTCATTGTAACTTTAGGCTACTATGCACTAATATGAACTTAGATGAGCCCTTTATAAATTTTAAAATGGGACATCCTTCATAATCAGGAAATTACAATTTAGTGTAGTACAATAAAATAATATCGATGTACTGAAATGAGTAACGGGATTGTTTTTACAGCATTTATTTATGAATGGTTTTATTACAGGATTGATTTTTTTAATTTTTAGGAATTTGGTTACCGCAACCTTAACTTCCCACTCCTACTAGTACATTTTTTCATATATTTCTATCATTGGTATAATTATAATGCAAGTACAGAATGGCCACCCACGAATCTGGCAAAAGGAGCACGTTCATGTACACGTCTTCACTTGGTAATTTCACTAAGAACAATGAATACAGGATTGCTTAAGTTAAATTCGACCATTTGCAGGTTTTTTTTTATAACAGATATAAACCAGTTAATTAATCTAAAGTCTACATTCGCCACTGCAAACTTTTACATGAAGGTTAACCCAACTATAAAAATTCCAACAAAGGTTTTGAAACCATTGTTAACGTTGAAATGCTTGTAAAATAGAAGTAAAGGAGCTGCGAAATGCAATAGTAATTTTGAAAAAATAATAGCTCTTCGAATTTTGATAATTACCGGAAATTATACATACAGTATACATTCAGGACAGCAGTCATAAAACCTGACCTTTCAATGTACAGTACATGTAAGCTACTGTATAGCAAAATTAGCAAATATCCCAATCGATATTGGGATTCAGCATTGTTTATTTTGTTGGACGGCTCGGCGTCGATTCCACGATTATGCAGAAGGGAGCTAAACATAGCATCTTTATGGAATATTCAATTCATGTTTGCTTACACCACAGATTAGTAGCTTAGCAATAAGCCTAAATCGACCAATTAAAATTATATATTTTTCTCGGGATGTATTTTTGGAAATTTAACCTTCTTCGGATAACGAAAAATTGGAATAGACGTTCGTTCAGTTAAAATGCAGAAAATCGGAATTTGAATCATCGGATAATCCCTCGTAAACTCATCCGTTTCCTGCCCTCACCTCGAGGTTCTTGCAATATATTGCGTGTGGCCGCCATTGTATGGCCATTTAAAAATGAGGTCGAGCATGCCGTTTCAACAATGCGAACCAAAGATTAGGCAAATCCAAAGCTAAGAAGCTCTATGCACGAGTGCCCCTCGATCTCCAGCTATTCTACATTTCTTTACAAAGCTTAAAAATGCACGAGGAAGGATTAAATAAAAAGAAATGCTTACTAAAAACGTGCGAAATGAGACCTGCACTGGCGACGAGATGCCGGTTAAAATGGAATGGAAGATGCCGATTGCGTCACGACTGCAGAGAGATCGACAAAATCTGGTAGCACTGGAAATTCCCTAGGGCTTCTTTGGGGCCATTCAAAAAGGAAGTCCTCAAACTTTTCCCAAAATTGGACTCCATCTAACCCCCTGTCTGCATTGTATCCGGTCAATTAGGACCACCACACCCCTCCCCCCATTCGGACGTCCGAATTTTTTTTTTTAAAAAAAAAGGTTGTATTCGAAACATTTTGAAAGTTTTGCAAATTTGTACTCGGAAAAGGTACATTTTGTACTCTGAAAAGGTTGAGAATTTTGCCAATTTGTCCTCAGAATCTGTTGGAAATTTTGCATATTTTTTCCTCGGAATTTAACTGTTGAGAATGTTGAAGATTTATACTTGGGGAAACGTGGAAAATGTTGCGAATTTGTCCTCGAGGAAACGTGGAAAAATTTGTAAAGATGACAAAATTTTTCGAGTTTATGCTCGAGAAAAACGAAAATTTTGCAAATTTGAACTGGGAAAATTTGAAAGTTTGCAAGTGGACCCTCAGCATTTAAGTTCTCTGACTTTTCCAGGTTTTCCATGACTGGAAATACAATGTTTACTGACTTTTGCAACTTTTAGGAACTTATTTTATTTGGCATTTTTTTATCGAGTGGATGTTCGAGTTGTGTACGTCCGTGACTCAAACGTGACCCCCTACACGTGGACGTCCTTTTTGAACTGCCCCTTTGAACGCTTAATTTGGAAAAAAAAATTAAATTTTTTGATATCAAAAGCGGTTGCGTCAAAGATCAAAACAACTCGCCACGTTTTCAACCTCGCTGTATTTTTTTTTTTTTTTTCAAATTACAGTAGTAAATATTTTTTTCTTTGAAGGGTCGAACGAATATCACGCCATTAGCTCCAGGTGGCGCCACGGTCTCTTTACGTTTGTCCTTTTCACACGTGGTTAAGCGTAGTTTAGTATGCTAATCGTGATTAATTGCCGTCTGATTTGAGTGGAGACAATCATCCGATGATTTCAACGAATGCTTGAAATAACCCAGTAGGTGCCCATGGTGGACAATTATCCAAAATCAATGCGTGTTGGTAAGTTAATTATTGTATATAAAGCAATGAGCTGACCTCGATCGTTTCAAGTTGCCGAAATGTTGCTCAATATCCGGTGGTCAACATTATCGTAAACGTTTTATGATTTGCGCTGCTTTTATGATTTCCCTTATTTGGAGGAATAATCGATTATGGTTTACGGTGGAATTATGCCTGTGGAAATCGAGGTTTAGCTTGGAGGGCGGGGTACTCTTAAATTGAATTGTCATGTTGACGTACGACTAAGCAACACAACCAACTTTATGGTCACCTTCCGGTGATAGTACATGTGCAAGTACAGCTGTGCAAGTACCGCGCCTAAAACAATACGTTTATGTTATTCAGATGCCAAGTCCTTCAATCTACGCTAGTGCTTCTAGGCACCTAAACCAAAATGCTACCAGCTTGCGCTGACGATTGGAATTGTGACCATGTCTGTCATTGGCTTACTGAGAATGGTTTTGAAGAGTATACGGAGTTGTTTTGCATGCAGCACAAAATTGATGGCCGGGCTCTCTTGACCCTCACTGAGGTCGATTTGAGACAACCACCGCTTAGCATCAGAGTAAGTATTTAATCTCACAAAGTTTGATGTGTTGTTATTCCATCTGATGTTTCGTGGACCGGATAGTACGGTTTTACCGAGAGTTGCAATCATGGAATCCTTGTTCTGTTTTGTAGGTTTTAGGCGACGTTAAGCGCTTGTTAATAATCATACGGCAGCTTCAGGCTGACAATTATTCCAGCTTGTTGCGTTTGGGAATCGTAACGGAGGCATCCTTTGCTACGAATATCGTTAATAATATTACGCCTTCGGCATCGAGCATATTGAATGCCGAAATCAAAGGTTAGGTATTAGTTTCCTAACCTTTATTTATTTTGTTTTAATTAGACCATAAGTTATCAATATGGGAACTCAAAAATGTGCTGGGACACAAGCAGTTGTGGCAGTAGCTTAGTGGTAGCCAATAGAAATGCCGGATTTTGTGTGACCTAGATGCAGACGCACCTACAGGCATTAATATTGGCTGCCATCTAGCTACTGCCACAACTGCTGGTGTCCCAGCACATTTTTGAATTCCCTTAATATTTGACACTAATGGTGTCGAAGTTATATTAATATGCTAGTATATGGGTATTGGTTGAGAATCATGGTTCTGCTTAAGCATGCAAACCCTTAGAGTAATTTGGGTTAGGTCAGCTTTCGATTTTAATTTTTAAGGCAATATCTCGCCTCTGACACCTTTCCTTTGTCAAGTTATATATTTACATTAAAAGGGGCGATTTACTTAAAACCGATGTTTAAAAGAATCAATGCAAAATGCAAATTTAAAGGTCCTTGTTTGCATCCAAATTACTGGTTGTAATGAGGACGTCTGGTTCCATTTATTGGTTAGTGATAGAGATTTGTTCAAGTGGGAGGTAATAGTAGAATAATTGAAATTGTTGTTCTCTTAGGTTGTTCAGGTTTTTCTGGCTAGGATCAGGGATGGTTCTAATTCCTAGCATTATATTCTTCTTTATAATTATTCCTGCTAGGACAGTGTTAATCTCGCATCTTTCACCATTTGTAACTGAAACTGCATTGAGCGTCATTCAGAAAACTTAATGAACAATAAGGAAATCCAGACCAGATATTTTTTAACTTCACAATATTATGTCTTTTGCCAGGGAATTCCCCAAAGTTGTCACATGTTTTTTAAGATTTTACCTTAAAAAAAATTAATTTTTAACAGGAAACAGTGGTGAAAGCATAGGCTTAAGGCAACGTCGCCAAAGAGACAGTTTGGACTCTTCTTCATCTGAAAGCCCACCTTCTTATCACACGGATTGTGCAAGTGCTCCTGTGGCCCACAATTTGGAGCCAGAAATATGGAAGACATTAATCAGTGTTGGCTATTTTTTTCTGGTTACTTGGATCACTGCTATTGTCATGGTGATTGTTCATGATCGCGTCCCAGATATGGAACGCTATCCTCCTCTGCCGGATATCTTTCTTGATAGCATTCCACACATCCCTTGGGCCTTTGACATGTGCGAAGTGACTGCCTGCGTTTTGGGAATCATTTGGATGACAATTCTTGTTTTTCACAAACATAGGTAGGCCTACATACGTGATTTATATTGCGCATTTTGAATTGAGAATTTGCGAGATCCAACCTGTTTCTCTTACTTGTTTAGGTCAATTTTGCTGCGTCGAATGTTTGCTATCTTTGGTTCGGTGTTTCTTCTTCGCTGCGTTACCATGTTGATCACTTCGTTGTCAGTACCTGGGGATCACCTAGACTGCAAAGCCAAAGTATGTATTTTTATGACGTAGCTCGCAATTTCTGGGATGCATGCATGCTTTTAATTATTTGGCTTACTAATGGAATGCATTATTTTTGTGGTGAATCGTGTTCATAAATAACACATTCTTATTCAGGCTCCGTCCTTCTTCCAGCCGTATGGCAGCATGTGGGCCAAGCTGGGTCGTGCCTTCGCCATATGGAGAGGTGTAGGCATGTCAATCCAAGGCGTACGCACTTGCGGAGATTACATGTTCAGCGGGCATACTGTCACTCTGACCATGCTCAATTTTTTCATCACAGAATGTAAGCTTTGATTTATTTAGTTATATTTTTACAATATATGCGTTTCAAAAAACCATATAAAAGTCATACAGTTTGGAAATACAAGAAATAACTGCAGTGAAAATGTTTAGAATGAAATGACATGACTGCATAAAAATAGCTGTTTGAATTTGCTAAAAATTTTTTTATGTCCTTTTGATATATGGTAGATTCCTGATTATCAGCAATTAGAATAAAATTATATATTAAATTAAAACAGCACCCCATGCTGTTTTAATATTGTTATGTAACTTAAATAGTGCATAAAAAACTGCAAAAATTGCATGGTAAAAAGTTATCAGGAATCCAAATTATAACAATCTTAAAAATTCACAAAAAACAATGGATAATTTAATAAACGATGTATTTGGTGGATCCCCTTAAAGTTGACATTTACGTTTGGGACATGCCCTGATAATTATAATGAGAAATATAATATTATATGCAAAAATCATCAGATTCGTTGCTGCTTTTGTTAATTGGGTATTTATGTCGCTGATTGGCATTACTCGTTGAATCCTTCATGTAAATATTTTGTCATATCACTATCAGTTTTATATGTACATGTAAAGGTTTGTTGGGGATGACATGTTTTTTGAGTTTCTTATAATGATGCAATTTTGATAACTGCTGCAAAATAAGCACAGAAAGAAACCCGAATTTGTATTATCCGTTGTTTATGAGAAATTGAAATTGGGTGAAGCGAGAACGTTGAAAACCTTATGAGACCTGACCTCAATATGGATTTATCAAATTACACAAGCAATGATGCAACGAAATATACTTTTTAAGTTTATATCTTATTCAACCCGTATACATATATTCGATTGTTTACTGATGGATCGTTACGTTTTTAGATACTCCACGTAGGTTATACTATCTTCACACCTTCAGTTGGGTTTTGAATGTGTTCGGCATATTTTTCATCGCTGCCAGTCATGAACACTACTCAATCGACATATTTATTGGTTTCTACGTCTCCACTCGACTGTTCCTTTATTATCACACACTAGCCAATAACAGAGACCTCATGCAAAGGGACAGCAAGCGCACGCGCATTTGGTTCCCGTTGTTTTCCTTCTTTGAATCGAGCATTGGTGGAATTGTTCCAAATGAGTTTGAAAATCCTTTCACTCTCAAGAAGCTGCTGTCACTTTTTACCTTCTCATGGCTTAAACTAACTGGTGGCGACCAGTCATCGGAACCTCAGACTTGAATGTGTCAGTGGCTATAGCCAGAGGTTAAAGTCCACATGGCCTTCATATCAACTGTCAGAGTTACCTGCAGGTCATCCTTTTATGCATGACCAGTTTAAAATGTGGGATCTGATGATCGATTTATGATGGTTGGTTTGTTTTATTTGCTGTGCTTCAGCTTACCTCATCAGTGTGATGACAAATACTTGGGATATTTATTTAGTATGTCAGAATCAAACTTCTGCATAAACGTCTGATATTGGCCTTTGAGCTATAATTTTTCAACATGCTCTTGTAAGATTGTTTTGTATTTGCTTTGATCTCCATGTATGACTCATTACAAATGTAAACGACTCGTACCACTTTCATTTCTATGGTGTTTATTATATACATGTAATATCTTCAGTACCCACAGTGATACAAATTTATGACGATACCATAGTTTAAGGAATTGTTTTTGTTGTCGATAAAAAGGGGACCTAAAATTACAAACAAAAGAAGTAAAATTAAAAAAGGGTTAACATTTTCAAAAACATTTGCAGTCACTTCACTTCCTGCGCCTCAATTTCCTCGTCACTTGCTCCTCAATGTCTGGTGAAACCACAGTGGATGGATCCTTTGCCGAAGAGCAAAAAAACAAACTGTTCACTGCAGGTTGCTTCTTAGGCAGAGGAATCTTGACTTTCTTTTTTTGATGGAGATAATGCAGGCATTTCATCTATACTGGTATCTAGCTGTGTAGCTCACCCTCTTGTTGTAGCCTACTTCTTGGAATCTTTTGTTGCTTGGTTACTTTCTTTTTCCCAGATTTTGGAATTTCATTTTGAAATTTCAATGTCCTCATCTGATTCTTTGACTGCTTGGGCAGTTTTTTTTTTATTTGTGAAGACTTCACTAATTTTAAAAACTCAAAATTGTAACGCATGTATAAATAATGGTCCATCATAACGGACATAAAAAAATAAAAGTGAAAAATCTAGTAAGAAATCATGAAATCATTGCTTGTACATGCTTCCCATCTTAATACTAGAGAATATAGTTTTACAAATACCTAATACCGTGATGGACGAATTATTGTATTTGAGGAAAAAAAGTATTCAGATTGTTAATTACATTCCTTTAACCAAAGTCATCAGAAATTTGTATCTTCGTGGGTATTGACGTTGTCTGCTCTCCAAGCACTAAATGTGCACAATGCATTAATGCGGTGCACAATTGAAGAAATACTACTGTCGTTAATTTTTTACGTGCAATCCTACAGTTGTGGATTTTTCAAACAAAATTAAAGCAGCGTTTTGATGTCTGGCAGGAGATGATACGCTTGTTATTTTATTCCTGAAAAGTTTGTACATTTTTTATTATTGCAATTCTTAAAATTCCAGATCACATTCAGTGTATGAAACAGTGATTCAATAAACTTCCAAATTATTATTACTAGAACCAATGTAGCTCATTGGAGGTAGTGTGAAGGTCCTGCTTAACTTGATAAACCATAGTTGGTGTGATTATCCCGTGATCAGTGAACAACTAATGGTTTTATTCCTTATTGTTTTAATGCTTGAAGATTATTGCCGGTTTTATTCATCAATATTTAAAATTATCTTTGAGTTTCTTAATTTATAAATATTGTGCAAAAAGAATTTTGATGCTTTTTTGTTACGATTTGTTACTGTGAAAAATTGTAAACTACATTGTGATATTTTGTAAAGCAAATGTTGATTATTTATGAAATACTGATGATTTTCCTGCAAATGTTGCGTAATTATTTACCAATTTCATCCTTTCCAGAAATTGATGCTTAATATAGTGATAGATCAGGGTTCCCCAAAACCTGGAAAAGTCAGGGAACTTGAAAATGACCTGGAAAAGTTAGGGAAGAATGGTTTATTTTGAAAAAGTCAGGGAAATTCAGCGCAGTCAAAGCAATCCAAAATTCATACTTCTACAAGGTTACCTCATGGCCCATTTTCTGAGTAGAAATTTGCAAAATTTTCAACGTTTTCCATATACAAAATTTACACAATTTTCCACGTTTCCTAAGTTAAATTTGAAAAATTTTCCACGTTTTCTGAGTACAAATTTGCAAAAATTTCTACGTTTCCTAGTACAAATTCAAATTAGCAAAATTGTCCATGTTTTCCGAGTACAAATTAGCAGAATTTCCACGTTTTCCGAGTACTAACTAGGAAAATTGTCCACGTTTTCAGAGTCCAAATTTGCAAAATTTTCCATGTTTTCCGTATACAAATTTTCAAAATTCTCTAGGTTTTCCGAATACATGTACAAATTTTCTACATTTTCCGAGGACAAAATTTTCCCATTTAAAAAAAATTGTTAATTTTCAAAATTGTCGTTAGTAAATTTAAAAAAATATATTTTCCAGTGTCAATTTTTCACGTTGTCATTGGTCGAGGAATTTTTTTTTAAAACCTAGAAAAGTCAGGGAAGTTGAAAATGAAATTTCTGGGGGAACCCTGCAGACTGATCCTATCCCTATTTTTTTTGCAAGAAAAGCCATCATGTGGCTTCCATCTAACCATTTGCAGTACATGTAGTTTGTTTAATGTCTAGTTAATTCCTGCCAGACATATAGATATCGGTCTATTTGAAGGCAGAACTATTAAGATACTAGCATTCTGATGGCAAAACTAATAAAATAATTCTTCCATATAAAATATCTCAAGGCAGGATTAGCTTCTATAAAGCATTTTAAAAATGTCTTTTTGGTCTTATAGAATAATAATTTTAATGATAATTCTATAAATTATCCGTTTCGCAGCACATGATTTTTCCGCTCAGGAATCCAGTGTCATAATTTTATGACGTCATACTAAATTGTCAATTTTTAATTTTTTTCATTATGATATTTTACATAATGCATTGGAAAATGTGTATCAAATTTTCTTACTTTTAGACATGTAGGCCTACCAATTATAGCTTTAAAAGTGGACATTGGACAATAGAAAGTTAACAATGTATTCAGATGTCAAGGGTTTGAAGTTCCAATCAATGTATGATTATGGTGATATCAAACGGGTTATTACAATTGGCTTTAAAAAAATTATTTCAATTATTTTTTGCTGAAGGCATAGATCTGATTAATTTTTCGTAAACCTTAGATTGGCATCCTGATTCCGACGCCACTTATGGAATATTCTGTCCAGGCGATTTCCCGTACCAAAGTCGTGTTATGCAAGTGATGTTAAAGCCAGATTCATATTTTTGGGGTATTTATTTAACGGTTTCAAAATTGATTTTTCCAATTTTTGTTTAAATTAATGTGAGAAAACTAAGCTTAAGAACTTGATGAGAATTTATGTTCTTCATTAATACTTAATCCGTTATCGACTTCCTGGCAAAAAAAGAAATGGAGGAAAATAGCATGAAACTGAATTTTATTCTTATTTAATTTTTGTAAATATACTATTTTTATTTATAATTTCTTAACGACTGTAGAAACTTTACTTTTATCACATTGTCTTAAGATTTGAAAATTCAAGATGGCGACTGCCAATTTGATGCGCATTCATGTGCTTCACTTCCACGTTGATTCCGATAATTTCCGAAGTACTGGTGGAGATGGCTTGAACTTTTTTTTGTGATTATCCTGGTGGAATTTTAGTTTTCATCCATTGGACTGCATGATGACGAGAAGTTCAATTTCTGCGTGCAGAATTTCTAATGAATGGGCTAACTGTTTTACTACATGTGTATCTGAACTTTATTGTTAAATAAAAAAAAAACAAGATGTTTCCATTAACTGCAGTTTTCTTATAGAACAGTTGCAATACCACTACAACATAATTGAATTTAGCAGTT
>JAQGBX010005688.1:0-13360 GCA_034698745.1 Megaphyllum sjaelandicum
CTGCAATACCACTACGCGACACTCTTTCGAAATTAAGTGTTCAAGGACACTTTTAATTGCTAACGTGCTCTTACCCATAGTTTATAATATTATTCTTATACACTTCGGACACGCTTGGAAAATCTGTACAGCTATACTGTACATGTAGTTAAAAATAATAAACAGCGCTACTAAAGGCGAGGCCAACATGTTCGCCGTAGGGTGAAATCAAATATTTGCCCCCGTTTTACATTACATACACCCCAGAATACTTACCTGAAAAATAAAAAACTAGGCTTGGTGCAAGTGAACTTAAAGTGTCCTTGGTAAGACCATCCTTACTACTATTTCTCTGCCTAAATTAATTTAGCGACACGAAATCGTGGCGACGTTGTTATATATTGCATATTAACGCCTCAGACGTCAGTCATCTCTGATGATTTTACATTCGAGCAATGAATTAAAATGAACGGAGGACAAAGTTCACTTTTGATAACTTATATCAAGGCCAGTGCTGAGTTAGCTCTGTAGCGTAGTAGTACTGAATATTCGAAAATGGCATTTACTATGAAAAGATAAATAAAAATCAACTGATAGCAAAACTCGGTGGTCTGTTTTCTGAAAACGCTGCACGGGTTCGCTTTCCACTCAACATTTCAAAATCCCGCTTTCGTATTGAAATTAAACCCATAAAGGGGATTTTTTTAAATTGTTAGTGACATAATCAAGATTACGCCAATGTTTAAACAAAAAATAAGAAAATTAAATTCTTATATGAATAGGGAAAGGTTGTTTAACGTGCATACAACCTCGCACAATTTACAGGGTGTCAATCAATTTTCAAGAGATTCTGCATCATAATCTATGAATTCCGCATGTCATATCACACCTATCATTCCCTTAAGAAATTCAAGGAACAAGAACATTTGGTTTGATTTTTATATTTATTGTTACACTTGTTTGCCAATTCCTAATTACATTTTATTTACATTTTGACATTTGCACTGTATTAGTTGACCCCCAGAAAAGAAAAAAAAGGAAAGCAGCGCCTAAAAAAGTCAATTGGCATTGAAACTGCCAGAATATCTTTTTCAGACTTAAATGTAACAAGTTCGCATTCGAGCAAACGATCCAAGGAAAACGAAACTAAACAAAATCACAATAATAGGATATACCTCAAATTGAAAAGTACATGATCAACTTCAGATATTCCATTTTTTGTAAGACGGGAGCCGAGTAAAACCCCAACATTTTCACATGCTCAAGTTACTCGCTCACATATAATCGCATCTACAAAAAATACTATTTCTTAAAAATAAAAGAAATTGCCACAAATAAAAAAAAAAAAAAAAATGAGCAGTGTGGTCGGTCGAAACCGACCAAAAAAATGCTGCACAAATTAAAGGCAGTCAATTATACTTATTAATCCATTTTTATCAAATAGTTCACGACTGATTATTTTTACGTGATAATGGCTTTCAAGTACACGAATAATGATAATACACGGTAGAAAACACGTTTTTCATCGCACTACGTTACCATCGAAAAAGTGACTGTTACAAACTAGAGCTTGAAAATTTAATCATCAAATAACTTATATATAATTGCGCGTGGGTCTCTTAAAACCCAACAGCACAGTAGTAGTAGCAGCAGCATCATCATTCGTTATTTTCTCCGTACAAAAAACCGCTACATTTATCTGATCCGTTTTCAGCAGGCATAATTTTAGGTTTTTAAACTTACATTTACGAATTTCACACTTTTACCACATCTTGTTACTTTTCACTGCTAAAGTCGATAAAGTCTGTCGTGCGCAGCTTCTATCAACCGTTCACCATTGCGGATGAAGAAAGGCTAAAAGCACTACTTTCCACTCGGGGGAGCACACGATCCATCGGCGCTTTTAATGCATAGAACTGCATAAGAACAGAAATGATGAAAAATTAATTGTTGAGACGATTAAAACGGCGGCGGTGAGCGAGCCAAAGCCTCCACAAGAAGCGGCGCTGGACCATCCTTCCGCAGTGGTCATCAGTCCGTAAAAACAGCGCGTGCACGTACACACAAAGTAGAAATCTGCATTTCGCACAGCGAATCCTGCAGGCGTCCAACTTCGAAAATCGTGGCCAAAAAATGACATTGCCGCTGCACGGTTTCCACTTTTCAAAAAAAAGAGAATTTGCGACACACTGGATAAGTCCGCGCTTGTCTAAATTGGGCTTACATACGTAAAAACTCACTCAGGGGTAGAGGACGTGTTCTTGAAGCGAGGCGGTTGCGCGACGCAAGATCAATTATAGAAATCCATTAATGAAAAATCGGACAGGGACGCACGGTCGACGCCACATGGCTAGCGGTAAAAAATTTCGGCGACAACCTCACAGACCGTCCTTTTGCTGATTGCAGTTTTTATATAATATTTATATATTTATAGAAGTGGTTAAGTGTTCAGCATTGACATGCTGGAAGGATGTTCCATATAATTTATAATATTAATAATTAAGTGATAATAGTTTCGTGTCATATTTCTCGATTATTCTATAAATGTCTCTATGCTCCTTCTTCATCGTCTTCCTTATTGGATGCCACAAAGTCCAAAAAGTGATTAACCGACTTGACTGCTATGGCATGGCCCTCCCTCTCCCGTGGTACGTCCACAGATTTCCACTGAGAGAAAGCCTCTTCAGAGATGACTTCAGCGTTGTACAATGCTTGGAAGAACTGAGTGAGTAAATCTGCATGCAAAAAGGCGCATTAAAATAGCACTGAATCTTGAGTGGAATATGATGAGATTGAATGAAACTAAATGTGATTATAAATAAAACGGAACACTTACTCTGAGGATGTTGATGACTATGAACAAAAAGTTGAAGCGAATAGAGCGTTTCCAACTCTAGCTGGTCCTTGTTGTCCACGTAGCGCTTTATTACAGTACATAGTGTCTCAAAAGGGGTCTGGTCAAACTCAATGTGACCATTGTCTTTCGCTAAACAAAAATTAATAATCCAGAGGTTAACGCTAAAAACAATTGTTGGCTGCAAAACAGGTCAATTTGTTAAAAAACCTCACTTTTAATTGCACTAGATGCTATTGCAGTAACCAAGGCACGGATGAATGATGGATGTTTTTGCTGCAACTCTGGAACACGAGCCTACAAAATAACCGGAAGGATAATGAGTTTTCTCGATTCAAATGAATTTACTTAAACCATACACACAAACGTATCATTGAACACTCACATTAATCCAATCGAACAGCTGCTCGTTTTTTTGTTTGGATTGCAGAAGTTGCTTCAACCCTGCCTGAATATTGTCCATCGGTACACATTCGCTGGCTTCAGAAGCATCGTCCACATTTTGAGCCTCACCCTCCAAAAAACCGAGGTGCTGAAATAAAAGTGGAAAGGTCAAAAACACGGAAGGTTGCAAAACACAAGCGACGTTCAAACTTCACTTACCTTGGCATCAGCAAATGCTTGGACATCGGTTCCTGGAGGCAAAAAGTAGGCTACCCGCATCTTTGACGCTTGCCATAACTCACGTATTTTCGGCTTGAGCTTAAAAAATAATGAAAGTCAGATACTTATACAGAAATAACAAGGTCACTTTAAATTGACTAGCATCTTTGCTTCACACAAAGAAGTTAAATCTCAAACTAATCCCACTTTCCTGAAAGTCCCAAAAAAAATCCTACAAACATACCATGTTTTTGCTCATAACACCTATCACATTTGCGAGGAGTTTTTCATGTAAAGATTTGTTCGGCAGAGCTGTGCAGTAAAGCTTGAGCGCATTGAGAGGCAGCGCCTGCACCTCGAACATCGGGCTGAGTATTTCGGCAAGATATTGCCAAAACATAGGCACATCGATTTCCATGTCTTCCGCAAACTCAAGTATTTCCCTAAGACTGAAAAAAATTAGAAACAAAAGAAAACTTAAGTTCAATGCATCAAGGGTGAAAGTTATTCTAGCAGCAGAAAAGGTCTTTCATACCCCAAGTTGAATTGATCCAGACTGAGCAATTTTTGATTGACTAGTGCAGAGAACAACTGGCCAGTATGTTGTCTTGCCAAGAGCGAACGTTCCAACACTTGATTGAACACTGACGTCACAAAAATCGGTAAAGAGTTGGCATCCTGTGAGCTTAACTCACTCACGTTCAAGGCAGCTTCCTAAAAAATGATGGAAGAACGTAAGAAAAACCTGAATTGACTGACCAGTAACATGCATGCTCTCCCATTAAGAGTTCAATTAATGAATGTTGAGGTTCTGCAGAAAGGAATTTTGAAAATGTGCCACGTCCGAATGGCATCATTAAACAAAAGCTAAAAAGCAAATAAGAAATCTTAACGAACAATGCTTCAGAAGCACCTCAAGACATTAATTTTCCACTCTTTAAAAACAAGGTATATTGTAATCAACTAACCGTAGCATCTTTTATGTGCAAGAATTCATCAATGATACCCTTGCTTCTGTTTTCAATTGCATCTCTGTCAATCTCTGGCGCTGCTTTTTGTTGAATCTCTGAAATCAAAATTAATAGGGTTCAGCCAGGATTTCCTTAACTTACAGACAATAGTTTCTGCACCAAATATCTAATTTCTTTTGATTATATCATGCAACAAAATATTTCACAGCTTCTTACCGACTTCCTTCCTTTCGCTTTCCCTAGTCACACTGCTGTCCCTGCTTCCAGAAGGCTGATATCTTGACCCAGCCTCATTACCAGCAATATTTTTGACGTAGGCCAAGGCCTGTTCCCTCTCCCTGGATGGTGGTGGTTTGCCAACAGTACGCTGTGACATGGGAGGCAGCTGTGTACTACGACCTCGACTGTCCCTGTTGTCTCTGCCTACAGGACCAGGGGCATTGGGCCTTTTTTGTAACAGAAAAACTCAGTTAGGCAAAAGAAAACCAATTAAAGCCAATTTCCCGAAAATAAACAAATTTCACACCCATAGTACCTATTATTATTCCGTCTTATGTCTGCATTGGGCGGATGATCAGTGGCCAATGCAGAGAATCTGTTAGCTGGACCAGATGATGGCCTCTCTCCTTCCTGGCTATTGTTCTTGATCCCACCGCTGCTTCCACGACCCCAGTTGCCCGCACGAGGACCAAATTGGATCTGATCTTCATCGACCTCTTGTGGCTGCATACATAAAACAATCAGATGGAGAATCAAGTGAAAATAAACCAAACTTCAAATTAACCTTGATTGATACACACATGAAAGCAAACAAATTAGCACTTAAGTTTAATGAGAAATTGTTCTCACATGTTAAATAAAATATTTTGAAATCTACTTCACATTTCTAAGATGCCCACAGCTTACCCTATTAATTTTAGTCTTTCCCGGATCCACAGTTATGGTCGTTCTCTTATTCGCACTCACTGTACTCCATCCATCATTTTCGTTCATTCCAGCTAGAAATTAAAATTTTTAATTTTGAGCATTGCAATGCCAGGAACAAAAACCGGGACGCAATCACATTTGAGGGAGAAGTCCCAGACAGATAAAGATTTCCCTCAGAAAATTGCAAACCAAAGGCACTATTTATAAGTACTTTCCTACATTAATTATTAAAATTTTTTTTACAATAAAATTTTCAAGGGTATGCAATTGGAGAGAAAACTAACAAGACTTTCTTCCAGCCATGTTGCACCACAATCTACCTCGTTTTCCTATGCCGCCCATTGAATTTCCTCGCCTATCTCTGTCATCCGGTCGCTTGAGCGGAGGCATGGGCTGCTGCAGGTAAACTTGTTTTTCCAATTGCTCATTTTCAGCTTCCCGGTGAATCTGCTCGAGCGTTTTTGGGTTATTTTCTTTTCGTCTCGGAATCCAGTTGTCCTATACATAAACACTAAAGCGCTTAGATTTTGCCCCCAAAGTTGACATAGCAAACAAGCATGGTGAAATAACCAAAGAATCCTCATTAGTGACTAGGCACAACACTCACCAATCGCAAATCAATGACATCTTGCAACAAGAAGCGCACCCTGGAATTAATCTCCTTACTATTAGAAAGTTCCTTCATTTTCTTAAAATACTCATCCATCCGGTTATCCTTAAAAGAAAAATGTTACGAGCACATGTGAAAACTCGTTAAACTCAACTACACTCTGCAGTTCAGCTTGCCCATCTTCAATTCCAACCCTTCCTTATCACATTTAAAACAAAACACATACTTCATCACTTACCGGATTTTTTGATTTAGAGGTTGCAGCTGCTGCTTGCTCCAGGCCTTTGCCAATAGTGCTCAACAGCCTGCATAAACTTTCTAAAGAGCTTGTATCTCTTGAAGATATGAGTTTATTTAGACAGTCGTGCATAATATTGGCTGTTAATATACCCATCTTGAATAATTCTCCAATGAACCTGCAGGCAATTAGAAATTTGGTCATGTGAAAGAGTGAATGGAATTCACCTTCGAGTAAAGAAGTACTTTTAAGGAATCGCGTAAAACTAATTGTCGCAACTTTGTCACAATTTAGCACTTGCTTGAAAGGGAACAAAAGCATTCCGTAGAGTTTGCTGCTCACTTCAAAGAGATTACCAACAGCAGAAATGAATCCACAAGTACGCACCTAATATTTCCTAAAGTTCTCCGCTTTGATTTCATTGCAGCATCTTCCATCGAAATGGTCAATTCCTTCTTTTTCTCCTCCTGGCCAAAGATAAAAAGCAAATAAGCTCGGCATGTTGGGAAAAATGCCATCAGTCGAGCAAAGTGATACTTACAGTCTCTGCAGCAGCAATTTCACTTATCCACTTATCATGTCTCAAGAGTTCGTCCCCATCTCTCTCGAACTCCTTTTGACATTTGGTAATAATAAGTTTCTTAAAATTTACAAATTCGCCAGCCTTTGCGGTAGGAACTTTCAGTGAAGATAATTTCTTGCACATGTTCGCATATGCCACACTGAAGCTGGGCTCATCAATGGCCTATGGTTACAGGGATGCATAAATAAGAATTAGTAATGATTTCAATGAAAATGCATTTCACAGATAGGTATTAATTTTATCAGTAGGTTACCTTCTCAAAGACAAGATCTATGACTCCAGCCAGTCTACTTTCATTATTAATTTCAAAATTCAATATTTGATTCATCAGTGTGGAGAAATTCTGTGGAGTTAGCTTGTTCAACATGGCCCTAACTTGCCGGAACAGTTTCTGCAATAGCAAAAGGTTGGGTTAGGTTCCATTAGTCGCTTATGGTTAAAGAATACATAAGTTTGTCAACATGTCCGATTAAAGGTCCCTAAAGTTGTAAATGTGAATCTAGCTAAAAATAGATTTCCTAACTTTCCATAACATACCCCCACATTACTAGAAGGTCTGGTTTAATAGCCCAGCCCATATCCACTTGCAGGGTTTACTGTCTACAGTGCTGGATAAAAACAATAGCAAAACTTACTTCAGTTTTGTCCTCTTCTGGATCTTGGGCATTGCTCTGTTTAGACATTGGTTTCCACGCATCTGTGGACTCGTGCAATTTCACATTCAACGATAGACTGACTACTTTCTTGTGTGGTTGCTGCTGCATTTGTTGCTGTTGCTGCTGCTCTTTACGGCCACCCTGTTGGCTTGGTCGGCCTCTAACCTGAGTCTAAACGAAAAAATAAAAATGTTTGACATACTTTCTAATAAAGGTGCAAGAAGGGGGTTAAAACCACCACGGACGTCCACTTGAAAAAAAAAAAAAATTGCAAAATAAAACCGGTTCCCAGGGTTAAATAGCGTCAGTTTAATCGACCTTTGCTGGCATGTACAATTTCACTTGTGTGCGCCCTATTTTCCTGGGGACCATAGGCCCTGATTTTGGGCAAATTTTGCAGACGTCCTTTTAATAGCCCCAAAGCTAGATACAAATGTGACATGCCATAAATCGAAAGTCTTACTCTAGATGGAGGTCCAGTCGAGAAAAAATTAGGTGTAAAATCGTGGCCACCAAGGCTCATGGATTTATTTACCATGCCACCGCCAGGACCTCGGGACTCGTAAGCTCCACGTGGTTTTCCACCCTAAATGTGAAAGAAGTATTTTATCAATTTGGAAAAAAAAATAGTTAAAGATTGGATTCAAAGCAAATACATTTCAATTTTTACTTACATTACTATCTCTGATGACTTCCAAATTGGGAAGCCCCTCTGGCCTCTTCTGGGACATTGGTTGCTGCTGCAACTCCAACAAGAAGGCTCTGTCATACTGCATTTTCCCCTCTGGATTCAACGGGCTCCACTGATCGGGAGGATAGTTGAATTTTAGTGTGATTTTCATGGGCATATCCGGCTCGCTAATGACTGGCACATTTTCGTCCTGCTCCAGCCCTTGATTGCTAACTTTAGAGTTCTCTTCATTCTTCTCAGCCACCTTTCTCTGCTCTTCTTCATCGAGCATTTCCTCAGTAACATTAATTTCTACTTTCTCATTGGCAACTATCTCCCTTTCTACTGGACACTCCGAAGGTGGAGGCGGCGAAGGTGCTGGCACCACAGTGGCCACCGGAGGCATAGTGGACTATAAAATAAAGTTACAAATTGTTTCATGAACACATTCCGCACATTAATCATGGCTTTGAGACAAGTGGTGGAGGAGGTATTTTTAAAATTTTCACACATGAGACTGACCTCATCTTTGTCCAAAAACGCATCCATTTCTCCGCCTTCTTTGGTATCACCTTTTCTGTTAGTCTCCTTGGGCTTTCGCTTGCCCTTCTGCCTTTTAGGGTCCTTAGCTGTAAAGAGAAAATGTCTTAATAAGCTTTTTGTACTGCAAACGAAGGTTAGAATGGCGCAAAAATCTGAATCACTGATTGAAGCAGCAAATTTTTCACGCTTTATCAGAATTCAAACAAAAACAAAATTTGCTTTTTCAAAGTTTTCCCATTTATTACCACATCTTGCCAACAAACTAGAGGATAACACCCTCTAGAAAATACGTTCCACGACAACGGCGTAATTTGGCCATATGCAACTTTTAAACGTGGCACTTTTATATGGTTTAAACTCACTTCAGGATTTGGTTTCGTCAACCAGCATTATGAAAAAGAAATCGTGCTTTTTTAAATACAGATTTTTTATTGCTGCAACTACATCATCTCACAAAAATCGACGATCCTACCCACCATTCATTACAAGGAAACAAATAATGCGAAAACTTACATTTGTTCTTCGCAAATCGTTCCACCTAACCACAGTTTTCTTCAGAATCTACCACCTTCTGTCGAGCTGCAAAACTCACAAATTTCTCCAGGATTCGAGAAACCCGTTCGGCCAGTTCACAGTTTCGAGCAGCGTGAATCGCCAAAGTTTTGCGCTACCACCATTAAGTAATATCCCGATGAAAGAGACCCGGTTTTTAAGTTTTATCTCGAAAGAACCTTGACCAGCGTAGCTTATGCAACACGAAACCACCAGCCTTCCGATGCTCATCGACCAGAACCCGATATCGCCCATATTTTCACTGACAAGCGCAGTACGGCTGCAGAAACCGAAATGTGTGTCAATGGAGTGCAAAGACTCAAAACTTTTCAGTCGAGAGAAGAATTAAAAGACGAAGGAGGGAGGGAGGGCTGGCTGGCTTCGATCCGATTTACCATAAATAAACCCACTCAGCAGCATCCTTCATACATCACTCCGGCCTTTCCTTTTTTCGAAACTAGGACTAGCTTTCCCAAAAAACTCAAACGAGCCAATTCACGCCAACGAAGAGACTAAACGTCGCTTTGCACTCTGGGCAAAAACTGCTTTCGATGGGGGGAGGGGAGACAAACATTTCCAGAAACGTCCAAACGTAAAATGCCAAAGCTGTGACCGAAACGAGAGACGTGATTTCCAAGAGCCGCGCCACCGCCCATTCTGCACTTTAAAGAATGCAGCAAAACATTTTTTTTTTTAGAAATTTCAAGATAACAGCTATGGCCTCCATAAAGTGTATAATAAACTGATCATCCGCGTGTCTTCAGATTTTTAAATTTTACAATTCTTTCAAAAATAATTACTTTAAGCCATTGGTAAGTAGTCAAAAAAAAATTGCGCATCACTTCTGGCAGTCAACAGTCTATAACACTTCTGCAACGGCAACATTACCTAAAGTGGCCAGTTGGCAGGCTAATCATTCGGTCCATCAACCGAGAATCTTAACAACTCAAGGAAATCTCTCCAAAAAGTTCAGCTTACGTTAAGACGGGGGGAAGGGTCGGCCAACCCGGAGAATGGCTGGTCATCGAAGAGGATCCGGACTCAGGAAACGGCCATTTTCATGCAGGACGCCAATTCCCATGATGGGGGGTGACACTTTTCCGCGAGCAGTCTGGAAAAACAGGGGCATCAACCTGGCAGCGCTCGGCGTTTCGGCAACTGGTTTTCGAGGAAAACGAAACCAGGCAGCCGAACGAACGAACGCCAGCCGAAGCTGCATTCCTGGCGTGAACTCCTTTTAAAGCAAGACGGAAATAAAACTCACCGTGGGAAGAATCGAAGCGATGACGCCTACATTTCTGACTCCTGTGAATCTCTCGAGGAGCACGATTCGCGCATGGCTCGTCCATGGCGAGGCTATTCTAGTGGTCGTTTTGCCTTCTCTCAAAAAAAGCGACTATTTCTGGACTTTCTCGAGAGGCGCTCACCGCCCCGAGCTAAGAAGAACCCAAAAGCTTCGGATGGCGATTGCCCCGAACCAAAGAACGACACGAAACAGAGTGAATTAAGAGAAGCAAACCAGCCAAACCTGAATGGACGGGGTTGGAAAGAAGCGCCGCCGCCGCACTGCTATTTTCGGTTCGGCATAATTGAAACCTGAGTCAGCCAGTGGTGCGACCGAAACGTAGTTTTGGCAAATGGCTTTATTCCTCGACAGCCTCTGGATCCCCCACGCACTGAAGAGGGAGGTGCAGCCACGAGCGCCGACTGGTAGGCAGTGTCGCGAGAACACCACACCAGAGCGGTCAAACCAAAGATTCTGGAAGCGTCTTCAGGAGCGCAACATTTCAAGCTTCCAGAATCTTTGGTTTGACCAGAGGATTATTCCCATTGTAAATTTTAAAAAACCCATTAATAAGTCCAGGAATGGAATATTTGTTTGAAGCTTCCGACATGGAATATAGTGGCAATTCTACGAAACGTCACCATCTTGACCAAGAGAAGATCATCGTGTATCGATCAGAAAAGGAGTAAAGATTTGCACATGAGTCATGCGTCTTAACGGCACCAATATTCCGGCACACGGTAAACTTTTGCTGACCATGACATGGCAAGCTTAATTGTTCTACAACGGCCAACCAACTAGCATCGGAGGAAATTGGAAACCGCTAGACATACTGGAGGAAACATCTGCGACCAACGTGTCACTGGAATGAATGAAACTCCCAGTGAACCAACGCATCAATTAAAAACTACGTTATCAATTGCGATCAGCAGCTGTACATTAGACTGGATCGCCAGCACCGAATGCGATTGACTGCACAACTGGTCGTTAAGCAACTGCAATATGTTACTAATGGCAGATTCGATTGGTCCAAAAAACCTGTACCGGTGTAGGCTACAAGGTGAGACATAAGTCTTAAGTCTCGTCGCGCCTGCTGCCTGCAATAGCGCCGATTTAGCAGACTTATGCCTCTCCTTGTAGCCTACACCGGTGCAGATTTTTTGGACCAATCGAATCCGCCACTAAACATAAGCGACACGTCACATTGCTTTTAACCGAGCCACGAGGACGATCTCGAGCACGTTTTTCGAGTAAACCTTGTCGGTCATTTTATTTTCGATGTCACAGCCCATTGAAGCTTTGCAGCGTTCCCCAATCGTGGCCTTAGGAAGCACGATCACATGCTCGTGCACAGAGTGAAGGTCAATTTCATAGAAAAGCATCGGAATTTGACCTTGAGGACACTTCGAGCACGGCAGAGGAGTTGAACGGACTCAGCGGGTGGGACCATCGCAGCTTAGCACGTGAATGCGGTCCTTGGCGGTTGCGTCCAACGAGGTCAATAGGTCACCACTGCTTCAAGGAGAACCCGATTTGGACGAAAATTAACGCACCGGTCGCGTGACACACACATATATCCCGGTGAACGGGACGTCTAGATCGACTTTCCAGTCGTAAACAAGTGACGTGGTGGGATACTAGCGAGGGTGGCAGGGGTCGGGGACCGGCTTCAGTGCAGCACTGCAACGCCACATTGCACCATGCAGTACGTGAACGCACAAACGAACATTCGCAATCAATCGCCGGCATTTTTTTTGTTTGTTCTTCCTACAAACGCAAAACTGTCCGTCCGCCTGCCACAGAGGTTTTCGGCAGCAGCCCCATTTTTTATAACTCGCGCAGTTAGGCCTAACTTCATGTTAGCGAAAATGGCGAACAAATCACTCCGAAAACATCGCCACACGCGGACATCCGGAAAACCTTTCTCCAAACGAAGCCCAGGGCAACACTTTGATGCGTTTGGGTGTTTTTTAAACGAGGGACAAAGCTCGGGAATACGATCAGAAAATGGAACGTAGAAAGGAAACTTACCCATTTTTGTTTTTATCTAGCGAATGTCTCCGAGCACTGGGCTAATCCGTACCGGTTACTTTCGTGGTTTCTAGAACAAGTTTTGTCCTAGACGCGGACGCGACATGATCGCGACTACGAATGAAATTCAAAAAACGTACGACTAAAGTTTTTCTCGAGACAAGAGACAAAATGGCAGGGACTAGAGAAATGCAGCGTGTTCGGTCCACCTCCTCAGAGCTCGCTTCAGCTAGACTCGTCCTGCCTGCGGAATAACTCGAGCCACGTCCAAAAGGGGCGAGAAACTAGGGTAAGAAGCGGCAGAGCTGAGGGCACGAATCAAACTTCAAGGGTTTCGGGGTGGAGATCGAAGATAAAAACGGTTCAAGCGAAAACAACCGAAAGAGACGATTACTCCTTCGATTCAGTCCAGAAAGTGAGTGAGTGAGGTACGCGGAAAGCGGAATAGAATGGCGGGAAAAACACGCCTGCCGATAGGCGCCGAGCAGGAGCGCCACACCGGGGAAATTCTCTAACCAGAATAGACGCGTCCGGAATTCAACATCCTAACCATACTGTATTGGCGATGAACGAATTGAAGACAAAAAACCGGGATCAAATTGGCTCAAAATGCCATACGTAATTTCTACTTTTTGGCCGTCAAAAACGACATGGTCGAGAGCTCTACTTTGTCGCAATAAATCGCGTTCGTTGAATAATCTACGGAAACAAAATAACTGAAAAAGTAAGTCCGAGCCACTGAATAATACGAGCAAGAAAACCGGTGACGTCCAAGTGGAGTCAATCCACTTATGGAACTCCGAGCTCATTCGGATCCATTTTATTGGTCTTATTTCTTGCATGCCATTAGACGTTGGA
>JAQGBX010005689.1:0-13358 GCA_034698745.1 Megaphyllum sjaelandicum
CTGTTAAAAAGCAATTTGGTCGAGGAGTTGGTTTATTGAGTATTTATGTTACCGACCACATGATGATGTCGAGTTTTGTTAATTTACCCTCTACAACTTGACCAGTTGACCCTTTTGCTGACCTAAGTATGATTAATCGCTTGCTGTGTAGCTAGTGTTGAACCTATAGTTAACATGCAAGTAGGCCTACTTTTTGTGTGTGCAGAAACTGTTTTTAAACCAAAGTTTTGCGGCATTTCTTAAGTACGAATAATAATAATAATAATGACCGTGCAATAAATTCAAGGTTTTCCCTTGTTTATACATGCTATCATACATTGTACATGTATTTTACATGTAAAAACATGTCACTGTGCGTAAGGTGCATAGCCTACTGAGCTGGGGTTAATAGTTTTAATTACACACTGAACAATGGAATGTATTTGTTTTGCAAGTTTATCTTCAAAGTTCACGACTGTTTAAATGTATTTCATGTGAACGGTCATATATCATTGTTTCGAAAACCCATCGTGTTCTTTCTGGGAAGTATTAGCAGTAAGCACGCTGATAAAGTGATCAGAAACCCCGATTTGATCAAAATTTATTGACGATTCGTGAGGGCCATGATGAACGCTTAGGTGCGTCTGCAATCGATGAGATTCAGCGCCATCTGTTGTTTACCGTCAAATAAATAGTTTTTTTTCCGATGGTATAGTTGTTATCACGCTAATATTATGGCAAAGATGCTGCCAGCTGAAAGACATCTTACCCCAATGAATAAAAACGATTAAGGCGTCTTTAACGTTATTCGGAGATTAAAAACAGGTTTTAATGAGCCGCGGACTGGCCTGTTAAAATCCTATTCCGCGAGGAACGAGCTCAAGCGGAAATCTCGCAGAACGAGATTCTCCTTCTCCAGTTTTCAAAATTTTTGGAATTGTAAAACTTATACAAATTTTAAAAAATGCCCAATTTTTTAAGAAAATCTGCAAATTCTGAAAAAAGAAATGGCACATTTTTTGGAAAACGTTCGCAGATGTCTGATAATTCGCAAATTACATACACTGACAGTTTTAAAATTTCTGGAGAAACAATCAAAATGAAATTCTCAAATTTTGAAAACAAAATCGTAACTTTTTAAAAGAATTACCAGCACATTTGTGGACAAAATTTCCAGTTGTGTGACGTACACTTCGCAAATACAGTATACACTGACAATTCGCAAATGTTTGAGCAAAAATTGCAAATCATGAAATAAAATTCTCAAATTTATGAGAAAAAAAATGTCGTTATATTTGAACAAAATTAGCGGACATGGGTCGCCATTTCGGGGGTGGACTTTTTCTACTGACAATTGATTGTCGCAAACAATTGTCAAATTCCGATCGAAAATACGGTACAATATTTTTCTGAAAAATTGGTGGCGCCCCTTTACCCTTCACTCTCGTCGTTACCCTAGTGTTATTAAGCCCTTCACCCATGTTCAATTACCCCAATAACAATGCAACATGACATTCCCCTATTACCATATAACATAGGAATTTTGAAGATTCTTGGTAAGTTTTGAGAATTTTTGTAGGAGATTTGAGAATTTTTGTAGGAGTTTTGAGAATTTTTGAAGAATTGTTGAGGACTGTTGGGAGGAGTTCTGAAGCTTTTATGGATGAGTTTTGAGGATTATTGGGAGATTTGAGGATTCTTGGAGTTTGAGGATTGTTAGAGGAGTTTTGAGGATTGTGCGAGGAGTTTTGAGGATTGTGGGAGGAGCTTTGGGGATTGTGGGAGGAGTTTTGAGGATTGTGGGAGGATATTCGAGGATCGTGGGTGGAGCTTAGAGGATTGTGGGAGGAGTTTAAATGATCGTAAGAAGAGCTTCTAGGATTGTGGGAGGAGCTTCAAGGATTGTGGGAGAAGTTTCGAGGATTGTGGGAGAAGTTTCGAGGATTGTGGGAGGAGCTTTAAGTGTTGTGGGAGGAGTTTCGGTGATTGTGGGAGGAGCTTCGAGGATTGAGGGAGGGGCTTCAATGATCGCCGGGGGCGCTTCGATGGTCGTGGGAGGAGTTTCAAGGATCGTGGGAGGAGCTTCAAGGGTTGTGGGAGGCGCTTCAATGATTGTGGTAGAAGCTTCAGGTGTCGTGGGAGAAGTTTCGAGGGTTGTGGGAGGAGCTTCGAGTGTTGTGGGAGGAGTTCCGCTGATTGTGGGAGGAGCTTCGAAGATTGTGGGAGGAGCTTTGAGGAAATAAGACGTGCTTTGCCGTGTACTGTGCAACTTGTAGCTGCCTCTATCTGTAACGTCATAACTTTGGTTGCACTACTAAAGTTAAAGATCAGGCCCCTGGAGCATAAATCGGACTTCAGTGCGCTGTCAAGAGCCTCGAAGGCTAAGCAATATAGCAAAACGAAGCCAGTTAATCCTTTGCCACTCACATTTATTAAATTACGCATTGAATGTCTTCCAAGAATTCGCAATAATTTTCGTCCAGCTCCAGATCTTCCTCTCGCTTTTTGATTCATTCACATAAGAGGAATTTGACATGCAGCGAAGACACGCGGAGGAATGGCCTGCTCTGATTTATCGGTCGAGGGCGGACAAACGGCCGGAGCAAAGAGCAATTTCTCGGCGACCCGTTGCAAAAGCCATGTTTATTTAAGGTCCGGAGCCCCTTTCCGGACATTAATCTAAATTCTTCCTAATGGATTATTTAAATTACGAAGTAAATTGCCGAGAAACTGCAACAGAGTCTCTGCTTTCCATTGCCCGCTCTATGACACGCCAGAAGAATATGTCTCCTCCCGGGGCCAATGTTGTTAGTGGCGTGCGTGTTCTTTATGATTACAACGTGACACTAAATTTCTGCTACATAAACCACGAGGAAACATCATCTATCAGAGAGCTGTTATTACGCCTTTCCAATTTTCTCTCCTCGCAGTAAATAGATTTCAAAGACGACGAGATGCGCCATCTCTATTCGCGAAAACAATTAAGCTAGCGAACGAGGAAACGTAGCTGCATCAGGGGAAGGCCACGGAGAATGCATTCGGGAACAACCTTTGCAAAAGATCGGTTAAAAAAAGGAAAAAAACAACAACAACAAGAAAGTGCGAAATGCCACCACTGAGTCCGTGCTGACAGTCTGTGCAACAGGCAATTCGAGCAACACATGACTCTTGGGTTGGTTCACTGCATGTATTTATTGCCATCATCAGGATTTAAGGATTGACGTCATAATCCGAATTTTAATGATTGACGCCAGCATCATAATTTAACGATTAGCGTTATCGTCCGAAGTTTAATGATTGACGTCATTATCAGAATTTAAGGAATGACGACATCATCATAATTTAATGAATTATATGTCATCATCCGAATTTATTGAATGGTTTCATAATCAGAATTTTAATGGATGACTTCATCATCAGAATTTAAGTAATGACGAAATAAATATTATTATATTATATTATTATTATTAAATAAATATTGACGTCATCCTACACATTTTAATGATTAATTGACGTCATCGTCCGAAGTTTGTTGATTGAACATCATCAAATTTTTTATGAATGGCGACAAAAGGATTTTTATGAATGCCGACATCAGAATCTTAATGGATGACGCCATCAGAATTTTAATGAAAGACGTCATCATCCGAATTTTAATAATTGACGTCATCATCACAATTATTATGAATGGCAGCATCATCAGCATTTTTATGGAAAACGTCATCAGAATTTTTATAAATGACGCCATCATCCGAGTTTTAATTATTGCCGGCATCAACCGAATTTTAATGATTGACGACATCATCAGAAATCTAATTAATGACGCCATCATCATCCGAATTTAAGGACTGACGTCATCATCAAAAATCTAATTAATGACGCCATCATCATCCGAATTTAAGGACTCACGTCATCATCATAATTTAACGATTGATGCCATCATCAGAATGTAAGAAATGACGTCATCATCCGCCGAATTTTAGGATTGATGTCATCATCATAACTAAACGACTGACGTCATAATCCGAATTGTTTCATTGACGTCATAATCAGAACTTTATGATAGATTTCGTCATCATCAAAATTATTATGAATAGCGTCATCCTAATTTTAACGAATGACGTCATTCATTCAAAATGTCCCATTTTCCGGACATCCGAAACTTCAAAACTACCCCCCTAAAATAAGTCGGGGAAAAACGTAGTTTCACGTCAAAACATTTCGAAAAGTTTCAAGTTTTACTCGAACGTCTAAACATCCAGCAATATTCCTTTTTAATTCTCAACAAAATCATCTGTTTTGAACAGCTATACGCTCACTTACGCTCGTACTTCCATGTTCGTCCTCACACGTCACATTCCGAATCTTGGAAGTCAGCCATAAAAAGCATTTTTCCAGACTAATGTTGACATGGCATAAGACGAAGCATTAGATTAACTTCAATGCATATTGGCGTGAAGGCGAATCAAAACTCCTTGTTTTCGCTGCCCGTGGGTAAAGGGATTCAATATGAAAATCCGTCAGACGTGAATTGCCTGCTTGTGACACGTTTAAGATAAAGGAGGAGGTAATCCGCCAGGGGGTGACACCCACCGGCCGACTAAATTACATTTGCAAAAAACGTCTTAAAATTACTACGTGTTTGGCACAAGACATGAAAAATTGACAGAAAGAGAGAAAAGTAAGTAAAGAAGAAAAAAAAAGGAACGACTTGTGGGGGTGAATGTTTAAGGACTGCCTGGGTGAGGGATTAGGAAGCAGGATATGGAAATGATGAAGAGAAAAAATAGATTTTGAAGAAGTTTTCTGGATCGTAAAAAAGGGCGACCAAATAAGTTGGAAAAAAAATAACATAAAGCACACATAGAACCAAACATCCAGGTAAAACTGGCATAAAACTGGTTTTATGTTCTGCATAAAAGCTAAAACTATAAAGCTATAAAAACGAAATGGAATCGAATGAGAAATGCAAAATTGTACGTGTGTTGATGATTCACTATATATACACATTCATTATTAATGCCATCATTTATATAATTTACATTTCAACCTAACACGGTCATTGAAATCACCATTTTTGCTTAGAAAAGCGTATGTGTACAGTAATGATGACTTTTGGCTATCATTCTGCGCATACGCTTGCATGTAGTGGCGCAAATTGGAAAATGCGCGAGAAACTTAAATAACAAAGTCTATGGATAAACTTACGTGGTCAACACTAACGACAGGGTAATGATGTGGGAAAAATAAACGGTCAATACTAATGGCAGAATTAACGATGCGCGCAATTTGCAAGTCATTATTAATGGCGGTATCCACAACCACGTCCCTAATTATAAAACCACGCCCCAGTAATGATGTCACAATCTGGATTTTCGTAATTATCGGCCATAATATTCCGCATTTTTTCACGCTACCCACACCATCACTGTTAATGTCAATCTCAGCAGGGCATGGCAGCATTAATGAACATGTACTGTTCGCTTTAGGTGTGTCAATTGTTATAGCTTGCCATCATGTCCGAATAAATTTCTAGGTCTACATGGCAACTTTAAACCGCGTCATGAATCCACGAGGAAATTTAATATGAGCTTAATTTGCATCTTGTTTATTAGTTTACTTGGTAAAATTAAGTATTCCACGCAACATCCATCTCTTTATTAAATTAGTAAATTAATCTCCGGGTTTCATAATAACGCAATACCCAAAAGGCGCAAATTGGAATTATTTTACTAATCTAATTAGGCTACAGTAAAAGCCTGTTTATTCGATCAGCCATTTTATTCGATCAAAACATTCAGAACGGATTTTTCCTATGCTGTCCTTTATGAAAGAAATTCGCTTAATCCACTCGCTCATCGCATAATTCGATCATATAATGTATGGATTTTTTGCGTATTTTAGAAAATTAAATTTCCACCGTTGCAGCAAACAGGCAACATAAAACAAATTATACTGGCAAGCTTGAGTGTGTATTTTGACGTTCATTGTCTATTTCTGTCCAAATCGCTGGAACTTAAGCGGCTTTCACTACTAGCAAAATTGTCCAAAATGTGTAAAAATTGACGAAATTATCGAGTTTTGGCAAAATTGGTCAGAAATTGCTTACAATTGTTTTCCAGATCCATACAGTAAGTTGCATTGGACATTTAGTGGTTGCTGCAGATATGATTATTAATCTAATTAGTCTAGATTACGACCAATCGATCATTCGGATCTCCATGATTAAGGCTGTATTCACAATGCAACGATGATGTCAAAAACGGTCGTAGACGCCATCTTGAAAACGTCACAGCTATTCTCGCGTATATTATTTAGAGGTTAGGACTATGACATTTTCCGTTATCAATTTATTTTTCCATAGATTATAAAAATGAATGCGATCATTACGACGAAGTAGAACTTTCGTCATTTCGTTTTCGACATTGCAGTTAACAAGTAGAGATGACGTATAAATGACGTATGGCAATTTTATCTGCGCATAAGCGACGACCATTTTTGTCGTCAATCGTTGTATTATGAATACAGCTGTATACATGGTTAACTGTCTCGCAGAATCATAAATCGACTAATAAATTCCAAATCTGTTACACTAAACTTCACGTATACGCTCCTTTCGCAGCGCCACCTAGCTCGTCTGAACGGTGCTTCGCCCTATAGCTCCTCACGTCTGACTGCGCGATGATAAAGCTTTTTGAAAAATGTTCAATTTTGCATTTTTATTAAGAATAAAGGCGTCGAATTTTGAGATCTCGCGTCGTGAGCTTAAATCATGCCACATAACCGAAATTCTCGCTTTTTAAACGCCATTAGAATCCAGCACGGCTCATTTTGTGCGGGGAATTCAATTATTCGGAGAGTTTCTTTCTATTTTCATGGCATTGCGGAACAATATATCTTGGAGGATGGAGAGTTGAGCCGGGTTGACCTCAAAGCAACCACACGGATAATACGCCAGCGCCTGTTTGCCTCAAGATAAAATATCTACGTCTATCAACGGCGTCCATCGGAGGATTCGGTCCGAAAAGATATTGAAAACGGATGTTACAAACAGGCGAGAAAATGCAATTTTCATTTGGAGTTTAGGAACGCCTGAAGCACATCCTCCACTTTCCACAATGACAGATTGGAATTTTTAAGAGAACTTGGAAAAGCCTGCAGGCGTCAGAGATGGGCAATTGATGGTATATTGATCAATCAAAACTAAAGACTAATCATTCGTGTATTAGTCATGACTAATTCGACTATGGTAACGAATATTTTGCTAGTCGTGATTTCGTTATAGTCATTAGTCGTACAGTAGGCTATATGCAACGATTAACAGTCGAACTTTGTATCTGTGTATGGATCTGGGAAACCATATCTACGCAATCTTCGACAATTTGGTATATTTTATGACAATTTTTTTTAAAATAATTGCAACTATATTTTATAAATTTTACGACTATTAATTTTGTATATTTTACGACAATTTTGCTAAAATGTGTAAAATTTGCGAAATAATTCACAATTCGGCAATCGACGAAAAATTCGCCAAATTATACAAAAGTCTTCGTCACCGTCAAAAATATTAGCAAAACTGTCGAAAAATCTGCCAAACTGTCAAACATTCGCGAAATTGTTCAAAAATTCGACAAGCAGTCGAAAAATCTTTGAAACTGCCAAAAAATTCGAAAAAAATTAGTAATATTGTTTGTGCAAAAGTGTCGAATAATTCGTCAAATAGTCGAAAATTTGCAAAACTATAGAAAAAGTTTCCTTACCGTTGAAAATCTTCCAAACTGTTTAAAAATTTACGAAATTGTTGAAAACAAACAATTTTGTTAGTGCAAAACTGTTGATAAAGCTGCTGAATCGTCGAAAATTTTCAAAACTTAAAAACATTCTTCCAAACTGTCGAGAAATTCGCAAAATTGTCAAAAAGTATTCCAATCTATCGATTCGCAGAATTGCCGAAAATTAGCAAAAATTGTCAAAAAATCTTCCATACTGTCGAAAAAAAATCTCATAACGGTCGAAAATTCGCAAAATGTTTCAAAACTAACAATATTGTTTGTGCAATACTGTCGTAAATTAGAAATAAAACAGCCCTCTCTCCTCGGTTAATTAAGTCATTCAATTTAGTCATGATTGAAAATGTTACTCGTCTAATCAATTATTCAGATCCAGCGACTAATAATTAAAGACTAAATTAGGTATTTTAATTTAAGAATGACCATTTTAGTCGTCAATCTTAGCCATGATTGAAAACTTGTTCGATTAATTCCCAACACTGCTATACTGTACATGCTAGAAAATGCAATTTTCATTTCGAGTTTAGGAAGGCAGCCCATCCTCCCCTTTCCTCAACAACAGATTGAAATTTTTAAGAGAAATTCTAAACGAGGGTCCCTGTAGGCGTCACATCCGAGTAATTGGAAGCATTAGGGAACAGTTTGGCCCTGTTGGATTTTTAATATCAAACTACACCCTTCGTCTAGAATTAGCCCAGGATCTGTTGTTTGGCTATTTATGGTAAGCGAATCGATCTCGCGTTGCCAGCCGCCATCACGTGGTGGTTAGTGGCGGATATTTTCGTTGAAACACCCCGAGTTGAGCAGCGCGCTAGCGGGTTTAATAATCCATAAACGAAATTTATGCGCAAACGTAACTTTTATTGGTTTGGCTTTATTAAGTTTCCAGAGCTCGGGGGGCTGTCCATTAATTCTGCCCAAGGTCGATGGAGGAGAGTGGGTGAACCATAATGGTCAAAAATGTGGTGGAGGTGAACTGACTAAAAAAAAGTAGAGGATAATCGGAAATTTGCATTTCAGTTTCGGAAACCAAGTTTCAGTTTAAGTTTTCTTGGTGTGCAAATATGTAACGACGAGGGTGCTAGGGGGTGGGCTTGCACCTTGGTACCGAGGGAAGGAGGGGTGGAAGCAAAATGTAAAAAAAATGTATTTTCTATGTAAATTTGCCCAATTTTTGCGACCATGACGCTCATCTGCTAATTTTTTTTCCAAACATGTGCATATTTTATTTAAATAATTGCAATTTTTTATCCAAATACTCGCCATTTTTTTGCAAATTTATTTGAGGATCGCTCTTTGGGAGTCCTAAAGTCACGTGTGCAAAATCGGCATGCTAATTGGTAGCGTCTTCCTTTCGCACACGTGGCTTCACGTAAGACAATTAAGGTAGGTCAACGAAGCTTCTGTCTGAATACCCAGAATTTAAACCTAAATTTACGATTAATCTCATCATCAACCATGGGCGCAAAGCCCGTTGGTGTATTAATGTTAAAAAAAAATAATTTCTCACTTTATTAAAAATAACAAACTTGCCATGAATCCAAAATGCAGGCGCAAAATTCTTTCTTTTTAAGGTTAATTTCAAATTCAAGGAAAACTTTCATGGTGTGCAAAGAATTATTCGAAACTTGTCACCACACGACACGAATTTCTATCCAGCAGTGAGCAACCCATACATTTTATTAATGACTGACGCAAATGTCGTCACGCTGTGACGCTGCGAGCGTACGCTTCACGAACTTAACTTTGAAGTATTTATTTCTTATTGTTACCTACTTATTACTAAACGAGGTAATTAAGTACACGAAATTCCGCGAAATCTACATGATGGGGTACGTCTATAGCGAAACAATTTAAAGTGTATACACTTATACAGTGTGCCCACGAAACTTCTTAACATTGTTCTGTTACAACGCGTCGTTTTCAAAATGGCTGCTTCATGAGCTGTCTGCGTCCAATATTTCCGATCTAACTAAGGCTTCTCCCAGACATTTAAAACCTAGAAGAATGACTTATTTCTAAAAAGTCATGGAAATTCAACGTATTAATGTTGTCACAATCTATGTGGTCAGCTCCAAAATTCCCAACCTTTCGTAATATAAATTTACTAAATTGTCAACTGTTTTGAGTACAGATTTGTAACATTTTCAATAGCATCCGAGGAGGAACTCCTGGCATTATCATTGGTCAGGGAAATTTGTTTAAAAACCAAAGAAAAGTCAGGGAATTAAAAATGAAATTTCCCGAGGAGCACTATACATTCAATTTTAATAAGAAGGGGTTAGCAACGCTAATGGAACCGTAACTAGAAAGATGATCATAAACATTCTGACCGAAAAGACTATCAAAACTAAAGTAACATGATTCCCTAAACATGATTCGCGCATCTTCGCTCATTTGCTCTTAGTGCAAGCAGTAATTAACAAGCACTTTAATGAGAACAGGGTGTAAGTCATTCGTTCGTTGCCCTCAGCTACCTTGCAATTCTAAGAACAGTAAACCATCTTTTTTCTGCCTTTGTGCCAAGATTAGGGTAAACCAGTATGACGTTTCGAGGTTTTGCGCCTAGCCATCATGTTAGCAGCGCCGTGCGGCGTCCGTGCTGCGAAATTGCAATAAAAGCCGTCCTGCACACGTCATTTCCACTATGTTTTATTGTTACAAACAACGTGTTTATTACGTTTTGCATTCGTGTATGGGAATAAAAAGGTAAGTTAACCGCTTTGCACTTTCAGTACAAAGCAATTCATTGAAGAAATAACTGTATAGGCCTAACTTAAATAAATGAAACTTGTAGATATCATAAATAAAATGAACACACTGCACATTGACGTGTGTATCATTTGAAAAGTTACCAAGCTTTTCGTATATATATTTATATTTCAATATGTTTTTTTTTTTAAAAAGTGCAATGAAAATAAAACAGAATTTTTATTTTATTTGAAAAAAATCTAAACAATTTTCCTCAGTCTTTCAATGCAATTATAATAAATGTTTGTAAATATTATTCGAATTAAAGTAAAACTAATAATTCATGTTTAATTGAAAAAAATATATTGCCTCATTTTTCAACACAATTAAATCAATTGCTGCTGAATATATTATTTGCATAAAAATGTTAACTGAAAAAAATACTATTTCATTTTTCAACATAAGTATAATAACTGTTTGTAAATACATATGATCCAATAACTTGTTTTTGTTTCTTTAAGTCTATAATGTTTAAATCTGAAACGAAATTTCTCGAGAGGACGCTTTTGTGTAAATAATTTGCTTTTTTCAGCATATTTTTAACAAGCAATACGTTCGTTTACATGCGTATAGGCAACCTATACTATAGTGTACTATACTATACTAAACACTTTAATCTGCAATAATAACAACCTATTTGTAAATACATTTTTATAATATATTTAAATATACAGTACATATTTTTTTTCATATTGCATCGTTGAATAATGTTTTTCTAAATGCATCGCTGAATATATTTAAGTGGATTTTTAGCGCATCGCTACAAGTTATCCTACAAAATATATTTTCATTCAAACGTATTTTACAAAACACACCAAAAGAAATAACTTTAGCATATTTTTTAATATAAGATACTATTATAGAAAATGAATTTGTAAATATATTTTGAAGTCATAAATGCCTTTTAAATGCTTCACGAGGTATTTTTATCTACATGTAGATGCAAATATCATATACCCTTAAATAGATGATTTACTCTTTTTAAACGGAGAGCTAAATACTAAGCCCCATAGTGGGCCTCCCTGCGGATAGCAGCTACCCAAAAGCAAGCGAGTGTCACATTGATTGGATGGTGATATATGCTTAGCTCCATTTAAATGGAGGGCTACATATGAGGCCAACAAGCATACATGTGCTACTGATTCTGATTCTGATATGTAGCCCAACCCTACAATGGAGCATAATGGCAAAGCTTTGCAGAACGGCCGCGTGTCGGCGCTGCATTCCTGATAGGCTCTCAAGAAATTACACAAACTTCAAAGGTACCGACACGGAGTCGGCGTACTGGTTTACCCTATACAGTGTACTGTGTTTTTTGGGTAACTTTTCGCACAGCCCTGCAGGAGGGGCAGGTCTGGACGATTGTGGGGGTGCTTGAAACCGCAGCCTGGCAATAACCAATCTCGTTTTCTTGAAATTTCGGGACGTGAAGAGGACTCCTCGCCATTTCGGGTCAGAAACATTGAATGGATCGAACGCTCTATCCGATTTGAATTAGGGCCATTATAAGCTTATCAAAAATGCCTTTTCTCCGAATGCACTGGATCTTCCTCCCCCAGACACTGAAGCACAATTGCCCGCTGTCACTCCATGGTTTTGTGGAGATGCCAAGTGATCCGTTGTCGTTCGGCGAATGACACAAACCTTGAGAGGGGAAGGGGGAGACAGGGGGAGTAGGGGTGGACAAAGAAAGGGAATTCCCTTTCCCCCACCACGAAAAGCAAACAGAGAGATAGGAGATGCTCTCCGGGGTATTCCGGATGAACATCTCCACCCCCAGAGCGCCGAACATCATCTCTGGATAACATTGGCGATTACGAGATATGATCACGACATGTGTAACACCCTCGAAACAGCGAACAGATGAGTGGTCACGTGCATTTTAACGCCGCGCTGTCGATGTTACATCTACTATACCACCCCATCATCTTTCGATCAACATGGATGCAATCGCCAACTCTGCGTTCTTGGACAAACGTTATTTTACTTACATCTGGGATGCTCAACGAGTGACACGTTTACAGTATTTCCACAGAAATTTCAAATTCAATGCGCATAATTTTTTACAGGTTTTTAAACAAATTTCTCTGACCAATGAAAATGACAAACGCATGGCAATGTTATCCACGATTTTGAAAAAACCAAACGACAATATATTTTAATTTTACAAGTTTGTGTTAGGAACATGTTGAACGTTTCGCTAATTTGTCCTCGGAAACTGTCGAAAATTTCACAATCTGTGCGCGAAAGCAGTTCAAAATTTTGCAATTTTGTCGTAAGGTATATTGTAGAAAATTCGCAAATGGGTCCTTGGTAAATTTTTAAAATTTGTCCTCTGAAATTGTTGAAAATTTTGCAAATTTTCATTGTCAAAATTTAAAAAAGCTTGCAAATGGGCCCTGATCTAATCAAGCTGAATTTACCTGACATTTTGCAAAATAAGTTATTTTTCCATGATTTTTCCTGACTTTTTTAAAGTTCCCTAACTTTTATAGGTTTTTCAGGTCTTTTGCACATGGAAAATGAATACTGTTGACCAAAAACTTATTTAGAACTAAAATCTCAATTTTCAGACTTTTTTCGCCTTTTCCAAATAAAGGAGACCCAATCTAGGTTTCATACAGTGTACAGAATTAATCTTAGAAAAAACTAAGTAATTTATTAACTACTAATCTTGAGCTCTGCCGGAAAACAGATGTGAGCATATACTCAATTTATCCAATTACAAGATACTCGACACTCACACTCGTATTCTGCATGTATATACCGGAATAAGAAAAAATTGCCACATTTAACATCTGGATTATTTCATTTTGCAATTTTCTGGTATCATGA
>JAQGBX010005690.1:0-13356 GCA_034698745.1 Megaphyllum sjaelandicum
CAATTGTCCCTAAAAAATTTGCCATTGCCCCAATGTAAAATGGCTGTGGGCGTGGCCGGTGAACTCTCCCCCTTAAGGACAACGTGATGTTCTACAGGATTTATATAAAATAAGTGAATTTAAATGTTGACACAAAATTAGGGTTTATATTTAATTAAAAAAACTATATGGACCCACCATGCAGCCTCCTGTCTAATCCCTGCCATTTCTTCCACCCCCATCCCCCTCCTTGTTGGATCCATGGCCACTACTGTACATCGGTTATCCTACTACTGTATATACAGAAGGTTTCTAATATGGTTCGTTTCCATTGTTTTCTAGGAGAGTGTCGTCTGATGAAGCAGGTGGTCGCAGCGCCGCCGCTAAGGCGATCCATCAAAGCGCCGTAGCCGCGCTCGTTCGTCATTGTCACTGGAGTTGCGACCCCTCGCGTCGACACCAACAATTAAAATAAACAGAAACACCTCGCCGCAAATAAGCTCGTTGACTTTGAGCGTGTTTTCCAATTGAGTATTTTTTTGTAAACGTTATTTTAATGAAATTTTTTAACTCGGATTTGCATGCGGGCCGCGGATTAGGCAACTTTTTTTAATTCGATTAATCGAAGCGGATGATGAATTGAGCTTAAATATTTGTAAAAGTATATTTGAGCGGTTTTTTTCACTTAAATTAAAAAAACTCGTGTATTTATTCGGTTTCAAATGAGTGTATTTTGTACTCATGAGGGTTTCACAACTGGACAACAGCTAATGTAGGCCACATTTTACTCCATATCTCATACACGCTCTCGAAAAACGAAAGCATGTCCTAAGCAAACGTTTAAAATCTTTACACGATATAGAATACACACGGAAAAAAATCCTGGAAAGATACTTGTTCCGCTTATGAATAAAACAATTTATTTGGGAAAAGCATTGGTATAATCAAAAAATGAAGATGTGCATGCATACAGTATCTCTCTGTATTTTTCTCATGAATTTGACCATTTTAACTTTTGCATACAACTTGCATACATGTACAATGACATGCCACCGTACATTTCTATATACATGTAAATGTATGGGTTCATATATGGCCATAGTATTAAATGCAGTAAACAACTTGTCCTCAGGGTAAACCTTGGACAATGAGCAAATGCTCTCGCCAAATTATCTTTCAAGATTTTTCGCCGAAGTATACTCACTCGGCACAAAAGACTATAAACCCGATTAAAGGCAGGCCATTTTTTTCTCAGTGTGCATTTTACTATATAAGAAAGTAAACTGAGAAATTTGGATAAAATCTTTCAAACTTGGGTAAAGAATAATCGCGGAGCAAAAGCGATTCTCAGCTCGAAATTCCGCTGGGGATTCAAATGGGAGAATATGATCGGGATTAAATTCAATTGGCATAATAAACGGGAAATGATGGCCCATCCGACGCAGGGGTCCCTTTTGTGTCCCTTTCCTCTTTATCTGAAAGACAATCTGGGCCTCTTTTCTAATCCAGGCGCCATCTTTTGTTTGCGTGGCTATGCCATGAAAAGGAAAGTAAAAGCAAAAAAAAAAAAAAAAAAAAACTTCGTCGATTTATCAAAAAATGGGTTTAATATTTCTCTGACACATTTTTTATCACAAACAATTGTAAAGTGATTTAAAAGCAAATCTCCAAAGATCGTTCCATGTTTGACCAGCAGCATCCCTATAGCCTATACTGAATTTATATGATCATTCAAAATTCATTTAGGATTCTTCGAAACTCTTTTAAACAATTTTAAATTTATAACGAAATTCATTTGAATGATTCAACAAAAGGTAATCCCTAATACATATCAGGGATTGCAATCCTTTTGTTGAACAAATTAAGTATTATAGTTGTAGTTCAAACGAATCTGAAAATCAGAGAAGCAAACGCTAAAATGTCAACATTGTTTAATCATCTTTTTTTGTTCTCAATCTTCAACAAACTATACGAAATAGTAATAATGAAACCAATTAACATTGTACCGGTGTCTGCGATGAGCTTTAGGTCACGTGATACCGACAAGACTCCGAAATCTGCGCAAGGTTATGGTAAGGGCATTTTTTATCTGTTCCATGAAATTTTAAGGACCTTTCCTCGAGATATTATGCTTGAAAACAACGGATATCAACATCTATAGGCTAAGTTTTTTAAAAAAATCCGATCTACCCTCTACGTTTTCTCTATTTCCTGTCTATTATGACCAGATCCCTTTCTCTCATTTTTAGTAAACCTAAGGATCTTTCCATGAAACCCACCGCGTGTTTAGACTTCATTCATTCCGCTATTATACCTTATATTAAATCGCAAAATTTGCAGACAGAACCAACGGGTTGAATGGCAATTCAATCCGTCCGTTGTCTTATCGTCTTTCCCATCACATTCGTTTCATGCCATCGACGCCAGAGGGCCTGAGAGTACATATTGTAGACAGACTGTAGTATAAGGTCACTGGTCTTTCAAGATTGAAAATGTCCAACAAAATTTTTAATTTTCGTATTTCGGTTAACGAAAAGACTAGATTGAAAATTAAAATCTGCAAATATGAAGAATTTTCCACGGATTTCAAAGATAATGTATATTTGCGGTCAATAACGAGTCAAATGGCAATCACATCTTATTTTCAAAACCCGTAAGCTCATGAGATGTTTGGAGAAGTTTCTTGCATTATGCAGTTTACTATGAAAGTTGAGCCAGGAATCCAAGAATTGAAATTGCGCAGGTCATTGCATGAAAATGAACATTAAAAGAAAAAAAAGATGAGATGTTATTGAACATGTGTATTCATTTAAACGCTCCTCACAAAGTTCTCTTAATTTAATTGTTTATACTGCATGTATATAAACACATGCAGATGACTTTTCTATCATGAGAGCTTGCCAGGGTTTTGGCAATATTTTTAAAACAATCCAGTACAAGTTTAAACTTTCATCTTTCAGTAAACTTCCACGAATTTGAGAATAAATTCAAAACTTGTTTTTATTTTCAGCTTTTCCGCTCGATTTGTCCCGTAACGCTAATAATGAAGTCATCGATGGAGAAGTAAAGGCGTCGGTATTTGAGCTTTTATATAGAGCTAATTTGAGGTTCAAAGGGCCACTTGAATTCTGAATCGATCTCTCAAAGACCTACGGCGAAGTTGTACCTCACAACCGCCATTCACTTTGAAAGCGGTCCCTGTCTCCACCCTCGCACAAAAGGGTTGAAAGACAGCGAACGATTCTATACTTTGAAAACTTCGGGAGGCCGCACCAGGGGGCGCTACAGATAAGGACCATCGAGAAGCATAACGAAAATCATATAGAAATTGTCGTGGATTCAAGCGTGAAAATGAGAACATTGTATATATGGATGCTAAAATACGAAATACAAATTTTGGACGAATGTATAAGACGTCATCGGGCGTGGATAATTCCATTGAAGAATAACGTATACATGAAAAAGCCTGAAAAAATTACCAGAAATTCCATTGACCTTTGTCCTCTCCGTATATATAGGTGGAGCGTCGATATACATGTACAAGGCCGACATTTTCGATTAACCGCTGTCTCAGCTGTATTCCGAACTAAAATCATTTGAAACGTTTCAAAATTTTCAACGAATTGTTGAGAGGTGACATAAGTCAGCAACATCAGGGGTGCCAAATCGAACATCTTCCAGGTTTAAAAAAAAATTGAGATGCATGGACAATACTGCAGAACTGCAGGGCGATAACAATGTAGTCAAATGGACAGAATTGAAAATCAAAATGCAATTGCCTTGAAATAGGTTTTAGCCCTCTTCCATGCATTGGTTTGAGTTCCGCGCCAAAAGTCGAAAATACGGATAAACAAATCGCAATAAAATGAATCCGAAGTTTATTTTATTTTTACCTTAATAATTCATCGAGTAGTGTATATATATGTATATGTATGTATATTTCCTATAAGTTTCTCATATTTGTGTTTCAGAAATATACATACATATACACATTCGAAATACATACGGTAATCAATTTGTCTACGAAAAAGTTTTGGATGTTACCAAAAATTTAATTAGAAGTTAAAGAATACGACAGTTATAAAGTTATCTCCTCGTATTCTTCGATACGAGCGTATGCTTATTTATTATTCCTAAACATGAAAATAGGCAAGACACGTCCGAACATAAAAGCTTTCAATTTGCGTCGAATGATTTAATTGTAAATTCAAAATGAGGACTCAAATGGATCCCCTTTTGGGCTTTTAACACGTTGACAGCTCCGGATTTATTAAAACCATGATTACAACAAAGCTTGTTTTAAACGGAACACGTGAAATAAACAAGACTAAATCCGGATTAATTTAAAGGAAAGGCTCGGAATTTTAAATGGCATGCACCCTGGCCCTATATACATGTACGTGCGGTGATTTCACATCCCCTTTTACAAAAGCTCGCGGTGTCAGAATCAGGTGGGTCTCACTGCGGCGCGCCTCGCGATTGGTCGAAAGTGCGAGGCTGGTCCGCGTCCCATTGGTGGATTTTGCCGCACGCGCCGTGTCACGCGCTGTCTGCTTTCGCCACCCCGCGGGATTCCCCCACGCTCTCAGCAGCTGTCCGGGGTGGAGACCTCAATGGCCTCAGTGAGGACAGTGTCCCTGGGGATTCGATACAGGAAACGAGCGTTTTATATAAGGAGACAACAAACTGAAGAACACGTTGAAGGTAGGTCCAATTATTTAAATTATCCAAAAATCATCGTCATCCAATACTCAAAGTGGTCACTTGCTAGAAACGCAAGCCAAATTCTCGAATATGCGCACTTATATTTCTAGAAAATAATTTCGTGAAATACCGTCAACATTCATTCATTCCTTATTGCTTAAAATTTGTGACAATCATTGAATTTTGCAAAAGTGCGTGAGTGTTCTGAAACGAATTATTTATACTTTCAAAAACACAATCGACTAACTCGAACTTTTCGGACGCATTGTTTTGCAAAATTCGCACGGTTTTACTTCCCTCCAGATTCGCAAAACAACTTCGCTGCAGATTTGTTTATCGGTGAGAACTAATGCTGGACTCCGGCTGGAGCAATATAGAAAAATGCCATTTTAAGTATTTTTTTCTCTTATCACTATTTGAAACAACGAAACAGTATGTGCAGGACTCGGCAGTTAAAATGCATACATATATATGGGCATAGTTAAGAACTATTAAGGAAAGATTATATGTGTAACTCTTGATTTGAAGTGTAAACAATCTAACGCAATATAGACATTCTCCAAAAACGATGCAGTCAAATCTGCATTTGATGATAACCGATTTCTCAGTTTAATTTTTTAAGATTCTAAACTAATTTTAATAACTTTTTTTTGAAAAAACCGTCGGCTGCAGTTAATGTACGCGTGTTCAGTTGACGCATTACGACACTTCCCAAGAAAACAATACAGCATGGATTCTTGTCTATCGCATTCATACGATGTTTTAGAACCATTAAGAAACGCTTTTATAAAATAAACTTTGCTCAGTCTTATACCAATAAAAATGCCCACACACGGATCTATTTTCATTGAAAAGCAAGGAGGACCGTCTTGATTTAACAAACTGTTATCTGACAAAGCTATATATATAAGAAAGTGTCAAAGTTTATTATACACATGTACGTATCAAATTGTGGTGAAGTATTGCACTCAACGCTGATTTTAGAAACACGCTATATGTTTTCATCCATTTTATCAAAAAAACAAATAAGAAATCGCCTTTCGTTTCATTTACTGCACGCGTATCCTAAACTGCCTAATTGATGAGGCTGAGTCGCGCGTATAATATGAGCCTAGATGCAGTGTACGTTTAAATTGAGCGATTTTTTAAGTGAAGCAAAAGATTTGGCCCTAAGCGAGTTCTCGGTGCTCGTTACTCGACTTCGAGAATCAATATCGAGGAAAAAGTTCGATATCACTCATACACAAAGTGCTTATATACTCACTTATATCGTGCGGTATTTTCGTATCAGCTATAAGATATACGTGTACATGTATATTGTCACCAAAATCACACGATGGCTTAAGAGGGTAATAATTTTCCCCTGCAATGCTAAAAATTTGAAAAAGCAACTCCTGATATAATAAGGAACTAATTTTTTCTCCATTGTGTGATCTGCATTTTCCTCCGAGTCTGGATTTTTTTAAAACATTTTGCCGTTGTTTCAAAAGTCAAACTGCAAATTGGAAAATATTTCAAACGGTCGCACGGATTGCGTTCATACATTCAATGAAACAATTTCGAATATTTTCTAAAATTATTTTTTTTTTTATAAAAAAACATTAACGAAGTAATGCAGCAATCGGGGAAAGTAATTATTATCAGGAGTCATTTCGGATATTCATTGCATAATCAATTGTTCTCATCTTCAAGAGGTTGGGTGTTGAACGTATTGAACAATGCGAGTACCGTATATCTAGCTCAACCCTATTTATTCTTTGTTCGAAACGTAAAGCAAAGATTAAACTTTGTTTGAGGATATTAGACTCGTATTATTCAATTCGTTATAGCTTAATACTAATGTATATTTTAAGCAATTTATAATTTGATATAGGGAAAGTGACCCTTAATATGAAATACGAGCGAATAAATGTGCTCTCCGAATATTACAACGAGCAATTATTTCATCATATTATATTGCATAATTAAAATAATTCTGATATTTTCATATATATTTCATTTTTAAATAGTTGAAAAAGAATGATCCAAAAAGGGGACGCACAATTATACATGCATGCGTATATTTTGAATTGCGATTTCTTTGGCATACTGTACTTCCATATTTACTTATAAAGTGCATAAAACTGTTCAGATATTATTAAAAGTAGGAATTCTATAAGTATGAGAAGAAATGTCAAATTTATGTATACATGTACTGTAGGGTATAAAGATATAGGGGAATGCTACATATTCTTGTTTCTGCTTCGAGATTTACATAAAATGCATGAAAATTTCTAAGTATATTTAAAACCCTTGAAGAATATGAGTTTGTGCAGCAGAAGTACAATCCCTATATACATGTACATATATAGTTGAATACAAAATTGAGCAACATTTATGAAAATCGCCAATTTAGGGAAAATTTGAATTCTGAGTGGCCCTTACGAGCCCTACCCGGGCAATTATAGTCGGTGAGAAATTTCCCGTTTTGGTGCTTAACAACGATTTATGCGTGAGTACAACATGCATATTAGGGCCATAAGTTTAGAAGAAAGCTTTTTAATCCAAAAGAGAGTGAAAAACTCCGAAGGTGGTCCGGTCATCTTATTGACGGACCGTGCGGACATTGGCGCGAAATTGGTTAAAAAAAGTCGAGACGAGTCCCATGCCCATGCAAGTATTGTTTGGGGCCGGAGAGTCACAGTCAGCAGGGGGCCGGGGGGATTTTAGTAGAATAGAGAGAAAAAAAGTGTATATTAGGGGGTGCATTTGAACCATGCGGAGACACTCGTATCATAATGGACGATGAATGAATCGAGGGTGTGAAAAGTTATGACAAAACACGTCCACTCGAAAAACGCCGAATGCACTCAAGTGGCCCATATGCAATATACGAACCAGTTATTAACGCATTCGAAGAAACGAAAATTGTGAATATTTTGGCTTTTATTTGTCGTACGTGGAAGTAGCCTACATATATAGGGAGCACCACCTGCTTAATCGGGGATTTTGAATTGGCAGTTCGCAGTTATAGCACAACTTTTAGACCAACGCCATGCACATTCAAGGTGATTTTGATGTCAGGATTTTGAAGTCAGACAAACATGAATTCAACAATAATAAATAAAGTTTCATCGATGTTTGGATAAAATCATACCCACCTATATGAATGGAAAGGTGCGTGGCAATACCTTGTGCTCAAAAATGCTTGAAAGCTCGTAATTGCATTCGTTTTAGCAGAAAATTCGTAATATGAGAATTCAGAATTCGTCATAAAATATATATAGGACGGGGTCTGAAAATGACCTCGAATTTTCAGAAATTCTTAAAAAGCGGACTCTTCTTAATGAGGTTATATACTATACTGTATCTAAACATTTCCTAAAAAACAGTTGAATTTCCATTTATACTTTGTTAAAAAACGTTGAAAATTCAAAGATGATGAAGCCATGGATGCGTTTGCATTAACATATTCAGCTGGACATCTTGTCAAGAAGTTACAAGTATATAAAAATACGGAAACTATTCCACGTTTACAGATGAAATTCTTGCAGATTTCGAAATTGTTAGAATAATCGACGAGGTTTTTTTTTCTCAAGAAACTGTCGGTTGTTAACACTTCCGTTTGTAAATTTAACTTATTATTATTAGTTGGCTGATGCGAGGAGTGGCCATAAAACTACCGTGAAAGCAATAACGACCTGCAAAGAGCATTGAGTGAGCCGTTAAATTCACATCAGACGCCAGGGGTCGCTTATCTCTTCTTTCGATCAATCGGGGGCATCAATCAGAATACGAAAGAACTGAGGAGGTTTTTCCTATGGATAAAATTACGTAAACAATCGTGTACATGTATACAGGAGAGGAGAGATGAAAAAATAACCTATAATCAAACGTTTATAGATTGGAGCAAAGGACATGCAATTTTGTAAAGAACTACAGAAAAATGGAGAAAAAAATAGTGCTAAAGAACGGAATTCAACCAATAATTGGCCCAATTTCTTTCAACCATTTTTGGAAACGAGCTAAGAATATATGTGAAAACAGTTTCTACTCTGGACCAAAGATAAGGCACCGTAATAGATGCCTTCAAAATGGAGATCAATTCAAATTAATACCCTACAGTCATGCAGCACATACTGCTACTATGTGGCATGGGGATCAAAATTGAACTCAGTGAACATTCGGGGTACTCAGACAGAAATTTTACGAATGGCAATTTTGGCAGTCGTGAAATCCCGTGGGCAAAAAAGAACACATTTATTGGTTTAAAAACAGCGATAACCTTGAGTGAATTTTTTAAACCAATGAGCTCGTCGATATTGCACACGTGGCTTCACGATTTTCAAAAGTGGTTTTCAGGCGTAATTCCATTAGGCGTTCTTTATTTTATCATCAATTGAATTGATTTCATTATACCCTACAGTTAGCACATATACAGTATGATGTGGTAAAAACAGTATCTTTTTTTTCAAATAAATAAATAAACTAGAAATTTTTAAATTGATTTGAACCTTTGATGAATCTGTGAATTTAGGGCCCTCACGTATACACTATATATCAAATAATGCACCTTTCCGTTTTTTCAGCTATAAAATAACTGCTGCCATACATGCATGTATGCATGGCTGCCCAATGGCCGTTATCCATGGGAAAATCCCTTAGCCTCGGGCGTCCTTTAATTGGAGTACAAAGGACCTTTTCGTTCCTATAGGATCATAATAATATAATCTACTCCCCGCTCGTGAATCTGCTATTCAAAAGCGATCTAATAAGAGTTTTTCGATTATCATCTCTAATAAATTGATCGTTGCCGAAGCGCGTGTATTCGAGGGCTTCCCCTATCACGCGGGTGACCCCGTGACCTCAACTCCAGAAAGCATATTGAACGGGACGAGACAACTCTTTACGGATAATTTGATGGATGATGTGTTTAGGGCTAGAGAGAAGCTATCCCAGATGAGCCATTTGATACGGATCGCATTATTTTGAACAGATAAACCCAATCATTAAACACGATGTTGTAAAAGCGTATATATACACTGTAGTATATTACTAGAGGGAATAGTATACACGACAAAAGGACACGTGTGAGGATTTAATAACAATCGCTAATCGGGGTTTAATGAAGCGTCTACGCGGACGGAGCAAATGCTCGGCGTAATGCACTTTTAATAGCTCAGAGTATAAACTAAATAAACTCCATGGTTGACATAGCGGACAGAAGGCTCGGTGGTTAAGCGGTTACGCAGATTTGCGGTCACGTGCTGACCTCTCCGTTCGAGAAAATGCTAAAGCATATACTTGTACATGTATAATGTTTACGATTTTTAATTTTCAAAGGCAACTGAATAGAAAGTCAACATCGTAAAAATGAATATAGCTCAACTGAAATCATTACAAATACATTAAATTAAATATTCATAAAAAATAGAAATTATATCTTGAAAGCGGTCTATTTTAAGATATATGTGCAGCGTGTCATCCTTTAAATAGAATCTAGAAAATTTATTGCCCTTGTAAAATAGTATATTTTTTATTCGACGTAAAATGTTAGCTTAACGCTTTTGTCGATTGACTTACGGTACATGTAAACTTTTACTTGATCAAGCAAATTTAGCAAAAATTCCAACAAACAAGCTTTTTTCTTCCATCGGGCAGCCCCTAGCTATTTCGATATTTTGGTTGATAGGTGGAAAAACAAAATTAAGAAACACATTTTTGAATATATTGCATACATATTTATTTTTAGAAAACTGAGTAAATGCTCTTAACCCCATCCATGGCCTAATCTGGTGAACATATACGGAGCACAAACCGAAAATCCCCTTGGGAGGTGTCTTCGCGAGCGTTTGACATCTAACATTTTTTTTATAATTCAATTCTCAATGTATTCTTTGCCTTTTTTTACGTCTTTCACGCTATACTACATGTACATGTTGCACACTTTGGCCATGCATCTTAACCATTGTGCTTTGAATTGTGTACATTGACGAGTAGCCACATTGGCAAAAGCCTCTGTCGAGAAAGCACGCTTGGATTTTCTGCTTACGAGATGCGGGTACAAATTAAGGGTGACCATTAAAACCCCCTCGAGGGTCAGACACAAAAGCCATTCAGCCTATACACAGTATACAGTAACAAATAGAAGTAGCAACAGAAGCGCGCGTCCAGGTCAAAGAAATAAAAAACAGGTGAATGTAAATATGGGCAGGTGACATTATGGTCAAATGCAATAAAACTGTTGTTTCCACATAGAGACACCATTTGCATAAGCAGGTTTTTTTTTCACGGAAAGCAACCAGTAGGTTTCACTGTTATACGAAGTACAAAGTAGGTATAATCGTGGAAAACATATTCGGGAAGGACGAGGGATGAGAAATTCTTGAGTCATTCTGGTCACCGTTATAACCATGAGATGTGTTGAAATTTTCAAAAATTTAAAAGTAAATTTTAAAATCAAAATCATCAACCGTTGATACACGTACGTGTGAAGTGAACGATGATATGGAGTTTATTTGCAGATTTCGATTATTATTACATGTATTATACAGTATAACAACAATTAAGTTTTACGCATCTATTGTACTACATGTATGTTCGTGATATAACACATTATTGACCAAAATATTTTTCAAACTATAGCTTGGTTGTTCCCGATAAAAGCACACAACAAAAAAGATTGTTTTCGATGTATTTTGGTATTTTCAAAACTATACCAAAAAACAGTTTTTTTAGAGTTTTTCTATTCTATTTTATTCTTTACCCTATACAGTCTTTCTTTACCGGTCATGGCCGATTTAATATAAAAGAAGTATCCCAATATTGAGGTTTTTTTAAAAAATAGAACTACTAAATAAATAATCTAAAAAAACTATTGATCAGGATATACATTATTTTTCATACTTTATAGCAACATGTCTGTTCCAAATATAAGCGCACATATATGACAACCGCAATATTGAACAATAAAAAATATTGCATTCAAGGTATTTTTAAATTTTTAAAACTGCACAAAATTGGTGTTTTTCCGAGTTATATTTTAAATAACCATCGAATAAATAACTATTGATCAGAATGCAATTTTCAAACTATTATAGCGTGGCTGTTACAGATAAAATTACACAACTTAAGACAACCACATTTTTGAACAAAAGAAATGATTGCTTTCGAGGTATTATGAAATTTGGAAAACTACACAAAATTGGTGTTTCTCAGTTGCTGTTTTTTATTTTTTTAAAAAAGTGAAAAACGTCCATTTTTTCCCGTGCAAAATTTATAGCTGTTTTGGAAAATGCATCCGCCTAAATTATCAGCCATTTTTCCGAATTGCGCCAACCGTCGAATTAAAGGGAGGGCCACGGGGAAGGTCTCGAACAACGAGGTCCAGTTTAATCACGGTGATTTTTGCGGCAATAAAACCTTAGCCGTTATATAATTTCGGCGCTCGCAACTTAAAACCTTTAATCCGGGACCTATGGTTACGTAGGGGGCGCTCGGAGTTAAATTCGCTCATCGAGATCTACCCTAAATTGCGCTTATTTTGTCTCGAGGGAGTGAGCAGTTTTTGGATTTATTGGTCAAGATTGGGTAATTCCAACCTGAAGATAACGGCCTGCAGTACATGTTGCGCACCAAATCCTAACCGTCATAAATTTCGGGACTAACGTGCAGTCACAGTCATGTACAACAAATGGAGAGAGACGAGAAATTACTCTTCCCCGCGCTGACGTCTTTGGAGTCTTTCGAAATCCATGACTTCCCGATATGGCAATTGCAACAATTTGCTGGAATAATTGCACAATCTTCTCAATTATCGAAACAAATCCTTATCGAACAGCGAAGAAATCAAACCTTTAACGCTATAAGCTATGTCAAAAGTTTCCAAAACTGAAGAAACGCGGACATACAAGTAGCTTTTTTATAAATGTTTCAGATTATTTGCAGATTATGGCTTTCCTGATATTTTATATAAGCGCATATCAATTATGATTTCAATTGATTTATCTTACACTATGTTAAATTTATAGCGCTTATCTTCGTGGTCACGATCATTTTGTAAAAAAATGATCCGAATTACAGCTTCATTTCACTTAAAATCGGGTTCACACTATCACCAAACCAAAACTAAAAACTCCAAACTCGAAACTTTTCTGGTTTGTGCACGGCAACGAAAAAAATGGCGTAGCAAACTGTTTTTGCCAAACTGAAAACTATAGAAAATCAAGTTTGCAAACTAAGTTTTGCGTTCCTATCGAGTGTCGGTAAGATGAAAGTGAAATAGCCAAACTTTTGGCGGTGGTGCTGCTATCAACGCTTCGTCTTCACGATATCGATGATACTGCTGGCGACAGCATATCGTATATCGTGTTTTGAAGTCTGTATTCTCTGTCGTCTGCTCAGTTTTGACAATATCGTTTGTTGCATTGTGTACACTCAGGTCTCCGTAAACTAGTATAAATTTTTTTATAGAAACTAGTTCACGTTGAAAGTCTGGGTTTTGAGGTCTTTAGTTTTGGTTTGGTGGCTATTGTCATAGACCGTAAATATTGCCATTCGACTATATTTCGCGAACAGTGCACAAATAAAGGTTCCTTAATTCGCAGCAAAGTTAAAAGACACTCATGTATGCCTTTAATGCCTACAGAAGATGTCGAAGAAGAGTATAATTAATACGCACTCTTTCGATTAATA
>JAQGBX010005691.1:0-13355 GCA_034698745.1 Megaphyllum sjaelandicum
CAGAGTGGCACACAGATCAGGTCAAAGGTGTAGCCATCGATCGTATGCCGCCTATGTACCGTAAAAACGTGTCCCGCACTCATCATGAGATGCTAATGCGCACGTGGAAGGTTTTACACGGAATGTTTCACCTATAGCACAACGCATGCAGTGGCGCCACTAAACACACCGACCATCACGCCGATATCAGCATTCATTGTGCGCCCCAAAGCTGGAAACAAGAAGATGAAAAGTAGCTGAAAGAAGCACGTAGAAAGCAAGCATTCAGCGTGTTCTCACCCATATCCTTGACACAAAAATAAGTCGATACGTCGGCATGTTAATTTTGAAAACCGCATGCAGCAGCGAAACAGAATCAGAATGAAATTCAATTAAAGAAAAAATGAGCTCCAGGAGCACGCCCGCGTCTCTGTTCCCATTCTGTTGCATTCCTTTTGCGAATCTTGTTCCCATCAACGACATGCCTGCGTGCCTCGCTCTGCGTTACGACGACCGTGAACGAGGGAGTTCCATTAATGTTGCGAAACAAAGAATTTCAAGAAAAGGGGGAGTTTCTAGCAATCCGCGTGAAAACCGAGCGAAAGGGGTCAACTCAGAATGCGGCTCAAATTGCGTTTGTCAGGCAGGCAGGCCTACATACGCTCGATGCCATTTAATATTCAGAAAAGATAAAAGTCTCGAAAAGGCGCATGCAGAACGCGGGCGGTGGCGAGGTCGTTCGGGTTGTAGTCGTAATCGTGCGCTTATCTGGATCCGAAGAGAACGAAACCCACTTCGTTGGACACACCGTGTCCAATTTAGGCACTTTCTTTGGAATTTTCGAGCGAATCTATGCCAATTCATTGAACAAAATCTCGCGGGCCTAGAAGGGCACCGTAGATGGAATCTTGCAATATATGCCATTGTCAAATTGGAACAAAAATGTGAATGTCTAGATGCCATTTTGTTGAAGGTAACCAATCATAGATTGCGCCGGCATCTGGAAATACTGTATGTTACCCATCGCCAAACAAAGCACAAGTGCTCATCTAGCCGGGGTCCTTTAATTTTAGTAAATATATAATCAATCATTGCTTAATTCGCTCGCATCTAGAAATACTGTCCAATGCACATAATAAAGGCACTCAGAGACGAGCTTTGCGAATCGTGATGAAGTGTGCAAAACCGACACGTTAATTGGTTTAAAAAAATTCACCCAGGGTTAATACTACACTGTAGCTGTTTACGAACCAATTAATGCATTCATTTTGCAAACCTTGACTGTAGCGACTGCTTGCTCGAATGCTCGGTATACATGCTACACGTACATGTATATACTCAACATACTTGTTAAACGGTACCTTCAGAAAGTACTGGATTCATGATGCATCACTCATACAAATTTAACGCAGTTGCATGACACTTAACGGTAATTCTGTTTTAAGATTACATCAAGAACAGATAACAGATTCCAATCCACAACCGCTTATTTGTGAGTGAGCGTCATCAAGACATGATTTCGCATCGCAACTATTACTGTAAAGCTTTTAACGGTACTTGAATCTACGATTGTCATCAAGTATGCCACAACTGCTAATTAGAAAAGTGAACTGGTCCAAGATTGCCATCGAGTATACCTCAACGCCTACTTGTGAAACAACGACTTTCTTGATTTTCAGGCTATCTTGGACATGCACGCTGGCCTCGCCTTTCCAAATTAACCTTCCTAAATTTTGGAATCATCACATTAGCACATGTCCCCATTGATCATGCACGGCAGCGTTATGGTTCCGGCCATGATACGTACCCACCTACACCAGCGATCAATCCTGACCCGGAACCCACCCTCCGTTCGGCCTTCCGGTTCCACGCGAGTGACCTTCGCCAAAGCGCCACCGAATCGGCGGGGGCGCGAGAATGATGTTACTGGAACTGAAAGCGGTTTCTGTTCGGCTTGCGGGTTGGGCATGCAGCAGATTGCGATCTGGAATCTGGTCGAAAAATCGCAAATCCCGCAAAGAAAACTCCAAGGACCTTGAGAGCGAACGCGCACCTGTTTGGAGAGACGCAAGACTCGTGACATTCCTCCTTCGTACAAACCGGATACAGAAAATGCAGAACTCACGAACTATAGGACCATTTCTTGCTCCAAACTTTAGTTAGTGGTGATTATTACAAACTACACCTAGTAAAAAACCGAAAGGCCGTTAAGGGTCATGTTGTCCCCATCATGTGCTCTAGTGCGTCCATAGCACCATAGTACATGTAAGCATTTAAAGGGATGTACATGTAGAAACTGTTTCGGAACACGATTGAGTCGTATACTGATTATTGACTGCTCTACAACTTTGCGATTGACGTTTTTGCCCTAAATATTTCAGGGGCGGAGGTAACCCCTGAAAATGAACGAACTCCAGAGCCGCTACAAATGTAACCATCGTGACGCGTAACCTAGATTTCCTATTCGAGTACGTGATGATGTTCAGCCTATTATAAGCCATTACTGCGATATTACGCAGTGGGGCAGGACTTCTGTTGCCACCCTGTATACACATGCATGTGTATTTATGTTTTTAATTTAAACTCGTTTATGTTACGTTGCATCTGAAATTTGATATTTCCATTCCTATAGATATTTGAATAACCGTCGAAGAAAAAAACATGCCTCGATCTTAAGCAGACATAAGAAACCAATCAAGATAAAATGTTGTTTACGATACAACGACCTATCTGCTTGATTCATCTAGGAGAACCACCCTGACTCATCTAAACAGAAACAGACGCCATTTTTCCCCATATTTCTTAGTGAATCAATACATTCCTAGAACCCCGCGTCGCGACGTTGCGTTAGATTTGAGTCCTATTCTGTACTTGATGGCAGCCAGCGAGGAGCTTTTAGGGTGAAAAACCTGCAACATAAATAAGTATACGATGCACATACAGATCAATAAATCGGCCAACTGTGACGTTTTGGGCAGCTGGATTGATCCCCAGCCACTCAGTCAATGCATCCTCCCTGGAGTACTTTGCCATGAAATGAGCAACGTGACATGCAGAAAATTCGGCTGTTGTTGCCCTTGACAAAGCCTGTTTCCTTCATCGAAATTCCCTCAATGGATCTTTTAAAAAAGCTGAACGCATGCAGGACGATTGCATTATTTAATAGTAAACGTGGAAAGAATTCACCGATGGCCAAATAGCACACAAATACATGTACATAACACAAAACCTGGATTTTACATGATAATAGGCTATGTTGCATTATCGTAAAAAGCATAATAATTATTCTTTAAAAAAATAACATATTGACAAATTTAGATGCACATTTTCTTAAAAATATTCTTTTACATAAGAGCACCTGAAAAATCAGAAAATTAATATTTTCTTCGTGAAAAACGCTATTTTAATGTTTAAAAAAACACATTGATTTACTCAACAAAAAAATAATAATATGCAACACTAGAATTGATATTATTCAGGGTACTCAAAATCTGGCCTGCGGCCGTAAATTGAAGCAATTTCTCGCAAAATAAGTGGTCTGCGTTGCTGGCGAGAACTCTTGAGCTGTTTTCGCAGTAGCCTACATGTAGGCCTACCATGAATATAATTAATTAAAAATATATTTTCTCAAAATCTAAACAGTGTGCAGAAAACAATAGCAAAATCCGGATTTTGTTTCTCATTCTTTCTAAAAAAAAATTAAAAACCATTCACCGTTTTGCTAAACGAAGATTACAGACTGCCCCCTTAACGCTGGCAATCACACATGGCTTCGCGACACTGCGGATAAACGTCAATGCGAAGTCAATGTGCTGAGAATCACAATGCTAAACTCGAGTTTATGATCGCGAAACATTAAGTTCGCTATCATTTGAAAACCATCGTTTGCGAATATGCACACAGATTTATGCTAGGATGTCATAAGGCGACTGAGATTTTATACAAACGCTTTTTTTTTCAAGGTAAAATTTCATTCATCGACATCATTAACCATGGTCGCAGTGCCCGCTGGTGACACAGACTCCGACAGTAGATATCAATCGTGCTCGGTTTTGTAACAGGCAGCGAATCGCCACTCATCTGCTCAACTCTCCAGATTAACCCGGGCTTGGGATCGCCAACAACAGGAAAATATTTCATTGTACGTGCTGGGGAAGGACCATACCTAAACAAGGAAAAGGAGAAGGCCATGGCCGATTTAATAATATTGGAACTATCGACGAAATCGCCTGGGGATGGTGGGAAACCATGAAAAATCCCAATCAAGATAGCTGACCCGGGAATCGAACCCGCGTCTTCAAAATGAAAGACGCGAATGCTACCTTAATTTAGTACTCTCTGCAAAACATAACTCAGTAACATAATGACGAGTATTGAGTTTTCCATCTAAAACACTTTCACTATTGCAGTACGTGTATTCGGTAATAAAAGTTTTAAAAAAATCCCTTTCTCACGGCTCTAAATCGTTATTAGGTCAAGTGTTCGTATTTCGTGGTTAGTGCCATCAACTCTGTCATGTGTTGCATTTGTTCAATATCCTTTGCACGCTTGCATAAGCGCAGGCTAAGCAGGTTGCGCAGCACGAGAGCACTTAACTTCCAAAAGTAAGCAGCAATATCCAGTTGTCTATACACACAATCCACCTAGGGGATTAGCTTCCAGGGGAGCAATCAGCCCTGGGGGTCAAACTAAACAAAAATTATCCTTGTATATCGCCTTTCTGACATGAATAAACTTGAGCAAAACACGAACGCTTTTCATCTATATTACGAGCCAAAAATTTGCAAAATTTTAGAGGAATGACCACCGTGGAACTAAATTGCCATTTGAAGAATGGTTAGAAATTTTCTTTTTTTTTAATCTTGTCTCTAGAAATCCTAAAAAGTACCGATATAATGCAGAAAACCACGAGATGTATACTACAGAAGCATGCAAAGTACAGTAACATTTCAACCTTCAGACACCCTGTATATAGCAATACGCAGAATAAATGTTGCGCAATATAAACGAAAGTGGAAGTAATATTTTGGGTGACAGTAAAGGAGGAAATTGATAAAAAAAAAGGAATTTTCAAGAAATGCAACCTTTCGTGTGTTCAAGAGGGACTTCTACTGTACAAAAATTTAGAATGACATTTTCGATTAAGAAAATGAAAATATCTAAAAGGAGACCAAATATACATCTGTAACAGAAAAATTCAGAATGACAGTTTTTATTTAAAAAAATGAGAATATATGAAAAGAGACCAAAGATTTACATCTGCGATACAATAATTCAGAACAAAATTTTCGATTAACAAAATGAAAAAAAAAACTGATTTAAATTGTTCAATTTATTTGATTTTTACACTCAGGATTGATATGTTCGTGAACTAGTTTTCAAAATGTCATAAAAATATGAAAAGTAGTTCGCCAGTGTTCTTTCCCTTTCGAGTTGTTTCCACGTTGTATATTTATTGAAAAAAAAATAAAAAAGAAAAAAACGTTATTTTTCTACAAAAATGTCTAGTATCAATCGCCATCTGCACAATTTCTCTTCCTTGTGGAAAGTAATATTCGGCATTTGTCAAGACAGGCCTACAGTATCTTTGAATATTTTATCATTGCGGGTATACTGATTTGTATATATTAACCAGAATCCGAGTTACGCATGTAAACGCTTACAAAACATCAGCAACGATTATTCGTCGATTAACGTAAACCTCATCCAACTTCAACATATTTCCTGGATGTGAAAACAAAGTCAGCGCGTTACACCTGTGATTATAAAATTCCAACCCAATAATGACCAATGAACCAAATCACGATTAAGCATTCTTTCCACGTGAGTCGGCCTTTGCACGTCCAATTTCACGATGGCGTTGCAGAGAGGGAGAGTGGCAACTTCCACGCTGTGGGTTGCGAAAAATAACGGGGGAATTCCCCCTCCAAGTAATTGGGGGGCCAATAAAACAAAAGCTAATTTAATATTAGCATAAACTAACCTTGAAGGGGGAGGAAAACGCCCCTTTCACCCCCTACCCTCGCAAAAGCAGGGAGTAAAAAACGCCAGTCGTGAGATTCTGGGGTGCTAAACTCCCGTGAAACTTATCGTCCTAAGTGTTAACCGCCATTAAATATGACTAGCAGGCCACCTTCCCATGGTTGGGCACCAATTAGGGTACTACAGTGGCAGAGGGTCTGCAATTAACGGGCAATTTAGGCTAATGGCAAACATGCATGCAGGTGAGTATGCAGGGTAAGATTTTTGTGGACTTTTTACGTGATCGCATGGCCCTAGATAAAAACACTGCTGGAATCATACATAAGTTAGCGAGCTGTTAGTACAGTACGATGTGTTCTTAATGCATGATGTATAGGCTACTTCTGGTATTTCTGTCAAATACGTAAGCCATGTTTGTAATATTTGCTAATTATAACTTTCGATTTCTGGTTAAAAGTATAAAATGATAACAGGTTGGAGAAGCAACTTTAAGGTGCAGCATTTTGTCCCAATTTCCCCTTAAAAATACAGGTATACGTCTAGACCCCAGTTAGTGTAAATGGGCCCATCAAAAAGCCGTTTCAAGAGCGGTTGACAGTAAACAATGCACTGGACATTTTCAGGTAACTAGGTATGAAGGTTAGTGGATATCCATTCACTTTCCTTGTCCCTTCTGAAATTCGGTTTATAGGCCCACTTAGGACGCGCATAAAACTAGTCTCGTCCCCTCGCGGGATTCCTTTCGAGAAAACAAAAAGGGTTTTACAGGGTGGGTCAGATGCGGAATGCGCCACCGCTACTCAGCTATACAGTAGGTACTTATACTGCACTGATTAAGTCTAAGAAATGGTTATATGTAAAGCGAATATGACAGTGTATAGTGGATCGGGGAACATGACATGTCGCAACAAGATCATATAGGAATCAACGGATTTTGTAACGAATTAATTTTCTGTTTGTGTTAAATTTAAATTCAACTTTTGTTTAGTAATCATCACACGAGCTTCTGTTTATATCTAAACTGAAAAAATCTGGCCGTGGCGATTTCACGGAAATTCCCTCATGTATTTAAACCGCAACAATACTAAAACAAAGCTATTTTGACGTTCAACAAACAATTAAAACCGAGAAAAAAACTGGTCAACTCGTCTGTCCTTGTTGCATTCAGCAGCAAAACCACGAGTTGCCCACACAATCGGATGACTGAAGCGCCACCAATACAATGACGGCGGAAATTTTTTAACCGGAATGTCTGTATCACCGTGGTCTGCATATATAGGATGAGCGTGCGATTTTGATAAAGGTTACCTAATAAATTCACCTTGAATTACGCGAAAAGCAAACGAAATTCAAACGTTGTGACCAAGTTTCGAATGTGGGCGTCTATATAGCCTACATGGCGTTATAGCTTATAGCTATCGTTATTCGACGTTAAAGGGCACGTCATGCAGCGCCACCCGTGGATATTTTAATATAAGTAAAATATGCTATAAACAACCACTTTGGGAGGTATTTTCATCCACTATATATTATAACTTCCTCTGTTATCATGATGGCATTCTTCGCGCGTCATTTACACGTTTCGCCATTATATTCACGAGTATGCTGCATAGTTTTTCAGCTGGTTGAGTATAGCGTTCTGCTTACGGGATGAGGAAGTCATTTAAATGCCCGCTAAATGCACATCCTGCTGGACGACACTGCCAAATTTTCCAAAACAGATCAGCGAAATAACATAAGAATGCAACGATCGTTCCAAAAACCATACAACGTAACAAAGTGTTTTTTTTTGTTTTTTTTTTCAAACTTGGTTTGGATGCCCTGACTCTGCATATATACAGAAAAACAAGCAAACTATTGTGGGTAATGGGAGCGAACACGAGCCAATTTGATAGAGGTTATTCACCTCTATTGGCTATTGGGAATTTGCAACAGCTGTTATAGTTATCGAAAGACAGAACAATACCGGAAATAAGCAAAATTTCAATCGGACATGACGGATACCCGCGGAAATTTTCCAAATGAAAGAGGTCTTCTCGAGAGAATGGGTTACGGTTAATGAGTTTAAAAATTAATACAAATCATGTAATTATCTGATATCAAATATTTAATAAACAGGAACATGCATGGTCAGATTTGTACAAAAATCCTACTTGTGAAGCGGCAAAGTATGCATGGATTAGTGAACAGAAGGTACTGTACATGAACTGCATATACTGACCGCTCATCTACTGTACATCAAATGTCATTGAAAATTTGCAAATCCAGTATACCCCGAAGGGATTTGAGTAAATGACCTGAAAAAGCATTGTCCTCCATTTCTAAGCATACTCAGGCCCAGGTAAGAGGACACCTACTAATTCTCGAGTATCGCAATTTAACATTAGCTTGCCATCCGCCCACTCAAAATTAGGGAAACCCTTTCTTCTCTTTGTGCGAGCCCAACCTTAGCCTTCCAGGGCCACGATTTCATTCTTCGGAGATTGAGGGTAAGGCGACCATTGTTATCTGCTGCAAATTCCTTTGAGGATCCAAGACAGCTCAAGTTCATTCATGCGGGGGAGTGATCAAAAGATCTCAAACAGCGCCTAGCTTTGGTAAGATCACGAACTGGTTCTTACTATATACTCAGGTCGGTAAACAAACGAGACTGCCCTAGAGCGCCATCTATAGTCTACTTGTAGAATAGCCCATGACCTTATGGCCTTTTGGTATATAAACAAGGCAATCATATATACATGTAAACATGCAGTTTAGTTACGGCACCTAACAGTATGCCAGCAGTTGATCATCTGCTGCAGTGCCATCTATGGGTACTCGTACGGTGACGCTTATTAAAGTCGCTGGCCAACCTATTTCGAACCAGTGTCGCGTAGAGGTATTGCAGATTCATACCATTAGGCGACACTGGTTTTCAAGCGACTGGAATAAGCTTCACCGTACGAGTATGTATATACCTACTGTGGTTTAAAAGGTATATAGGCATTGCTTCAGTTATATAGGGACGGCCTACTAAGACAAGTAGCTGGCACTCAACAAAAGCGCCATCTATATAACGATGTTTTTGTTTTGTTTTTGGTGAAATACAATTACTTTTGCAACAATCCCACGACGATAACTATAACGTGCATAATACAGCGCATTAGGAGCCGTGAGGCAAATACAGTAATATCATTATACAAACATGGAAGTATACCATGCATGCATGTAGCACCGTCTCTTACATGCATTTCTCAACTGGTATGGTGATAACAGTGTCATCCAACGTCGTTTTAGTAACATGTCAACTGATGCCGAGCTTTCCTGGACAGAAAATGACACGTTTGTCATATGTAGCTCTAAAAATTTTATAAAGACCAAAAAAAAAATGATGACAATGCCGATATGTATAGATGGATAATACTCGAGCTCCTCCTCAGCGCGGAGGGTTTCAGCTGTCCACGCCTGGAGAGAACGGTACACGAGAAGCGTGGGCGTTTAGTTGAGAACGGCCTTAAATTACATCGTTTTACAAGAAAATTGCGTGGCAATTTGCCTCGCAACAATGACCGCCCGTATAGTTTTTCTCCGTGTTATTTTTTGCGATTATTATTGTTTTACTCTTTTTTATTCGGACGCTTTACCGCAGGGTCAATTTGAAAAATATGAAATTTTCAGAATTAGGCCTAAGTGGTGGCTGGTGAAACGAGTCGTCACGGTGATACCGGTCCACCTATACAGTATATGCGCCAATTTCGAGGGAGCCTTGACACCTTTTCCACATGATTGTAAATTTCGGTAGCTTGCGTGCAGGGAAAGCCGGATTCCGCCATATTGATATATACTGTATACGCCAAAACTGTCCGGATCAGCTCTCTGATAAATCATAAAACAGTTGCTGCACTTTGGCAAGAAGCGAGATGCTGGAATTTCGGCGGCAGGTGCTATAAATGTTGCTCAAATTAATAAAAACTATCTTGTTAGAAGTATAGAATTTTTATGAGCACTGAACAAGTTTGAAGACATTTGGAGCCGTCAAGATCAAGGCTTTTTCAGCCACTGCTGCTTTGCTGAGTCGCTATATTTTCAAGCACGACTTATACACTCGTTTATACGTATATAGCATAGCCGCAAATGGTAAGCAATGGTAGTAAACTCAGGATTTTAGAGAAAATACAAGCACCTATATTTTGAAACTAGAATGGGTGTGAAATTACACTATATAGTTGCAATTGAGGGTAGGAAAATAAAACGATAAAAAAATTCATTTTAAACATAATGCAAATCACCTTTGACTTTTTTCATCTTTTAAATTATATAACATTATAAAACAACAGGTGTTAAATGCCATCCCATTTCTCCTATATCCAACGTACGTGCGATGTCGTTATAACTTTGAATTTGTATTCTGGTCAATTTATCTCGAGGACATGCAGTTGGTAATTCAAGTCAATTGAAAGGGCCGTTATAAGATGGTGAAGTTTTAATTACATGTACTTTTAAAATGTGAAAAACTGGTTTTCCATGGCATCCCCAAACATGTAGTATATATTACTGTCCGTAAATGAATTAATATAATATCGTATTTTAATTAAAACATGCAAGCATGCAGTGTACATTCATTAATTAGCATCTTTGCATATCTCTGGGTAGCTTTCACAATATGTCGTTCTAAATTTATAAGTTCAGCTGATTCACGCCGAACGAATTTAGCGAATCAAGGAAAAAAAATCGAAAACTAATAGAATTCTTGCTGATTCCGCGTCTGTTTTCATATAGTATCAATGCCGGTTGTCATCAAAAGGCAGGAAACAGGAAACTGGTCATTGTAAATGGTAATACGGAGGATTTAGGCTAGGTGAGCGCCCTCTATGTAACTTCCTTCCCCTCCCTTCTGCCTTAATCCGCTTTGATTGAATTTGAGAAAAATGCCTTCGAATTAAGATCACTGCATCACTGAAACTTCGCCAGTCTTTCGGGCAAAGACATAGTTTAAAAGATAAATATTGGCTCTCCTTCCAATTACAGTATGTAATCCGATTGTATTTCGCAGTAAATATTTTGTTTAGTTCACGATATATTTTACCCAAACATTCCCCACACGAATGCGACCATATACGAATATTGGTTACGGTATACTTTCAGTATATATACATGCAGTATAAGGGATCACACATGTAGGCCCCTATACTAGGCTAAGTGTAAAAGAAACTTCTGTTAACATTTCTAGAAATGTATCGATTAAATGTGCATGCATGTATAAGCTGATTCACATATACATGTATACTGTATTTGTGAAATAAAATATTTAACCTTCTTAATAGGGTTAAAAAAATTTAACTATACCTCGTTATTTTTTTTAATTATCGAGAAGTGAAAGTCAAATGAAACCATGCTAGTTTTCAGCCATTTAGCAAATTTATTTAGAAATTACCATATAGCCTACTTTATAACAGTATACGGAATAATTTTCATATTAGAGATAAACCTGTTTCGATCTGCTTATGCGTAAATCCAAAATTTAATTGAGCTAGCCCACATCAATTACAGGTACCAATGATTCCCCAAATACTTAGCAACGAATTTTCATAGCTTTTAAAAATATCAAAATGTATTTCTGACATACACCTTAATATAGTGTGAACAATACAAGGCTAAAATGACAAATTAGAAGTTCAATTTTCGATCTTGTGAAAACATAGGGGGTGTTAATTAAACGCTGGTGCCATATAGACAAGACCCTCGCCATTAGCGTCCCAAATCAATATGGCTTCCATCTACAAGTAGCGCAAACAAGAGCGCCGTAAATCCAATCATGCCAAAGGGCTTTCTCTATCCCACACTTAATTAAAGCGACCACTAATTAAATTAAGCAAACATGAGGCCAACATTTTGAGTGCCACCACGTCCAATTACGCATGACGGATCGATGGAAACCGCAAAACCTGTCTTGGTGATATCATGTACATGTATGCCAAAGGGAAAAGAAGATCTCAAAATATTGCATATGCAGTACTGTACTAGTCGTGAATTATGTTAACAGTTTGTCTGCCATTTAACAAATACGCCATTTCAACAAATAAATTAACTTTCAGAACTGTTGCTTAAAGTTGTTTTAATGATATAAATAGTTAATTAAATAACGAGAAGTTATGAAAAAAAGTTATGATCTATTCATAGATATTCCGCAGTTTAGCTTATTTTTTGTTTTATTTTCTGTTTTATAACTATTCCCGAAGAAGCCCATGCATGATTGGAGCGAAACGTGGTTTAGTGCATGCATTCTAGCCACGCTTAAGTGTCAGCCTATAGCTGTTAAATTATTATACTTTTGGAAAGGAAAATCAAAACGATTACAGTATTTTATGTGAGTTCTATCAAAGCATAAATTTACTTTATGACCAATTTCAAAAAAGAGGTTCTCAGAACCGCCATGTTAATTAATTATTTAAGGATATATAAATTATGTACAATTGAGCAGAAGCAACAACCACGAACGAGTAATTCGAGTAAAAAATACACCATTATGATAATTGTTATTCAGATTTTCGCAATTTTTTTTACATCTGCATGCATCGATTTGTATAGGCTTCTGTATAGCACACGCGTGATTTTCCTGATATTTTTACGCAAAAAGTTGTTAAATATTGCTCCTATATAATAACTTATTTCAATTTAAAAAAAGATATAAAATATGTGAGTTTCCTCGTATATGTCTTTTAAATATTACGCAAGTTCGCTTTCCCCAAAGAAAAAAAATGACATCTTATAAGCTGGAAGGCGCCTTTAAGCATTTAACTTTAACACTGAGATTACTGATTTAAACCATAGGAACTTTACCACCGACTTAATTTCACAAATGATAACCTTATTCTGCAAATTTGCAATTTAAAATATCCTTGCATTTTAAATAGTTTGTACACAACATGCTGTAAATATCGATGACGGATGGAAAATGAAATTTCAAGGTGCTTTCAAGACTATAAGATGGCATCATGATGGCACATGTAGCCACTTTACTTTGTCAACTATACTGTAGAGTATATACGTCGAATGCTTAGCCGGGCCGAGCTTACAACAAGCGCTGATATCATGATATGTACGGAAGTCTAGAGGGGCCACGAATGGCGCTGTTCTCCAACAATATGGCGATTTTTTTTTTCGTGGCCCGAACTTCCGTATTGATCTGTGCTTGTTGTAAGCTCGGCCCGGATAAGCATTCGACGTATTCTTACCCACCGTGTTCTTACCCATACTTTTAAGAGCAGAAATACAACAAAAGCATGCTACGATCGCAAATCATATATTCAAAGGAGCAGGCATTGTGCTCTACAGTGTCAACATCCCGTCTGGAAGCGCCCCAAAGGCAACGGCGATAAAACAGATCAGCACCAATATTATGATAATTTTGACAT